>VWZO01002598.1:98280-146025 GCA_013396975.1 Bucco capensis | reverse complement strand
CCAAACCATTCTAGGATTCTATGTTTAGAAATTTTAAACTTCAGGGCTGAGTCTATTCCTTACTGATTCATACTCACTTTTCCTCTTATTAGTGTCATCCTTTAAGAAATACTTTTCCCTGTTTGTGCTTCCTTTTGGATTTAACCACAGATGTTCTCAACCTTTATTTATCTTAACCCAAAAAAAGCTCTGTATTTTAAGGTCACAGAATATAGGCTCTCCATTTTCCTGGTCATCTGAATAATGTTTTCCAAGTCTGTTTTACTTAGAATTTGGTGGGGTTTTATAGAGCTAGTTGACCAGAATTTCCTCAGTTTTCACATGAATATCATGAATATTGTTTCTTTTGGAAGAAATATTGCAGCTGGTAATTCTTAAGATTGTCTCTGCCATTTTCACAGCCACATTACACTGATGCCTGATTGTCCTTCATGGCTGAATAATACCCTTTCTTTCTCCTCCCCCTCCATTATTCAGCCCAAATTCCTGTCTTACAGCAGGAATTATTAACATGATCCCTAACTGAATGATATCATGTTTGATAAGGTAATTTCATTGCATGTTGTCCTTCTAAGACATTAAGGTTGCTCATACATGGACAATATATCCTACTCGATGGCAAGAAAAAATAGCCAGAAAACTGCTAGTCTCTGTGCTACAGTCAGAAAATATTAAACAGCATTTAACTCTGACAATTCTTAAGAGGTACCATTACTAAATTCCTTTCCATTCAACATGAATCCTAATCCTTATACAAGCTACTCACATACCCTAAATTTCTCAGACTGTTCCATTATCCTTTTTAGTTTAACCAGTAACATTGCTTGTCCTTTATCTAGAAGATGATATACTTTATCAAAGAAAATATCAGAGGAGTACAGCATGAGGCACTTGGTGAATATGTATTATATACTTTCTTCAATTTCTTTCTGATTTTTTTATTATTGTTGGTTTTTTTAAAGGACAAACTCATGAAACATTTTCATCATTGAGCAAGATTAATGCTGTTTGTTATGTGTGTGTTCTGTGCCTTCTTATACATATCACATTTACTACTTTTCAGCTTTATAGTTATAGTTATGCTGAAACTAGAATATGTTCCATTACAAAACACCAAATGATACACATCTGCTTTGAGTATTGCCTACTATACAATAGCATTTTAAGTTAATCAGTTGTTCAAATTCAGCACATACCCATTTTGATGAATATTGGTATGTTAAGCATAAACTAGAAGCTTTGTTGAGATGGACAAAATCATCATTAAGGCATTTTGATACTATTATCTTATCTAAGAAGTAAAGCATAATTTGCAATGTACATAATTTTGCCTGTTTACAGGAAGATCCCATAATAAATGTAACCACCAACATTGGTGCTGGAGTAGTATTTTTAATGAGTTAAATCTATATTTTATCTTTAGGTTCTAGATTTCAATGCTTTGCTTAGGCTGAAATCCATCTGGGCTTACTAAAGCATAGTCCAAAGCCCAAAATATAGCTGGGAAGGCAATAAATAAGTTAGCCAACTACAATGTGACCAACACAATAACAATACAGCCAGCTGCAAGCTGAATGTAGTAGAAACTTCTCAGCAATTAAAAATCACTATGCAAACACAGATTCTCATCAACTATTTTTAACTGCTTCCTTTATTTATGTTAAAGACAGAGAAAATGTAATCATGTCCAGCAGCATTTTGTTTTGAAGAAGAAGAACTAGTTTAATAGGTAAAATTACAAGAGTGCAAGCAAGTGAATCTAGACTCTAGGTTTTTAAAGCAATATCCCACTTCTAAGAGGAAAGTTGTTCAAGTAATGGCATATCTATACTTTATGACACCCAAGGTAGTCAGACATGCCTCATTTGTCTTACAGATACCCAGGAAAGGAAGCTGCAGGGATTTGGTGGCAAACTAACACAAAGCAACCCTAGGAGAAGACAAGTGTGGAGGCTGCAACAAAGATCTGTGGGTCACAGCTTGCTGGGCAAGGAGAAATACAAATCACTCAGCATGACAAAGATCAGATGCATGACTTCTGAGAGAGGAAGTGGTAGACAAAAAGCAGGTGAGGCTTTTATTTGAATAGCTGACTTTATCAAATTGCTTCAGCACCTCCCTCTCATTAAACAGTATGCCCCAAAATTTCATGCATCTTTAAGCTGGATAGTAAGAAAAAACTCTTTTTTGAGGATAAAATCCATGCTTTCTTATACTTTTTTCCTTGAAGAATCCTTCCTATTAGAGTCCCTTCAAGAAAAAATATTTTATATATGATAATCCTTCTGGCCTCCCTCAGATTTCCTTATCATTTTTAATCTGAGGAATTAGTCCAACTCTCCCCATCTATCTTTGTAGCAAATATATGTTCACAAAACCAAAGCTACCTTTCATGTCAAAAGGCTTTGTTGGAAATGCCTCAGTTAATCATTTTTAGTCATTCAGTAGAAATGACTTGTCTGTATTTATAGTTTCAACAAAAATTCATTGAAATTAACCTTAAAAATGTCACTGATATTTTAAAACTGCAAGTTGTTGGTTATTTCAAAGCTACTTATCTTTTAAAAGTGTTATATTAAAAAAAAATGGGGAAAAGTATAAAAAGTTCAAATTTTAAGAAGAATTACAGAGTCACTCCCTTTTTTCTGTCTTTGTTAATTTTCAAGTCGATCGAGTTTAGGTCCTAAAGAAATTAACTTCGAGTTACATTTTCAATTAAATTCTTTGCGTACAACAGCAGCATTTAAATGTTAGGCTTCTGCCTGGCTGTTTTTAGAGGTTGGAATGGGAGGCTTAGTACTGTGGTCACCTATTTCCCATGGTGATCCAAGTCCCTGCAGCTGTCCTGGTTCATCTGGTGCAGCACAGCTATATATGCTTGTGTGTTGATGTGCATATTTGTCTACGTATATAACATCTCAGTAGAGATTGTATCAAAATGAAATTCACTGAAGCATTCTAAGGGTCCATTATATTAACTTGGGGCATATTATAGCATCTTGAAACAGCACAGCAGTGACTGTCAGCTAGCCAGACTGCCTAATGTGGAGATTTTCCCTTGTTAGGTATCTTATTAAAGTTCTCAGCAGGGTTTCTGATTCGTCTCAACATCAAATGAATAGCACCAGCCTTTATCCAAGAAAGAGATAACTACAGGCTAAATAGATTATGCCAAATTCCAGAAATGTGCTTTCACAGTTGCCAAAGATTTTTTTTTTTGGTCTTTTTCTACTGTGCCTATTTCCAATGGGCTTAGTACTATGGACTCTATTTATAAGAAATATTATCCTGAGTTAGCTGCACTACCACACCAGTGACACCAGCTTTGTGTTCACAAGGTGATATTCATCTAATATAAGTTGTTTCTTGGTCTTCAGTCATTTGGAAGTAGCTAGTGCAGCAAGTAAAACAATGTCAGGTCATGGTAGCCTCCCTTGTTCCCCTGCTCTTTTTGAAGGTTCTCTTGAAGGAGAAGGAAATGCTGTTACTGGATTAGTATTAAAGTAAATTCTAGGCATCAGTTGCCAACTTTTATTAAAAACTCTCTCAGCAAGAGAGAGTCTTTGCATAGCACAAAATCAGATAATACATAAACAGGAAATAAATAGCTGATCTGCAAAGTAGATCTGCAAATACAGTTCCCTGGGCCCTAGGTTCAGTAAGGAAGTCTTCTCTTGACAGATAGCCCAAATGAAGCAGAGTTCAAGAGCTTCAGTCATGACAAGTGAACCCTGTATTTAGCTCCCTGCACTGCCAGGCTGGGCTAAGAGAGCAAGCTACTGGGAATCAGAGCTATTAAAGGACAGAGTTGCTGTGAAAACTGCCTTTCAGGACCCTGATTCCTAAATCCAAAGTACCTGTAATCTCTATACAATATGCAGAGTTAATTAAGTAAGTACCTCAGAAAAAAACTACTTGAAGTTGCTTCAGGGAGAGTGGGGAAGTGCCAGCGCAACAGCATCTACAATCCCACTCACATTGGAGGTCTGCAAACAGATACCTCTATGTCTGATCAGCATCTGGAGACAGAAGTACTGATGGTAGAATGCTAAAAAAATGGTCTTGCAAAGACCTAAGTGAGGCTCAGGGTTGTTTTTGTTGATGGGGACTGTTAACTCTTCATGTAAGACCTTCACAGGTAAACCATTCAAAGGAGATCTGAGCACCTGTCTCGTGTTGGTATCTGTTTTCTGCCAAACATCTGATTCATGCAAAATAACCCTGGTGTGGGAACTATTTTTCTCAAAGAGATGTAGCAAACTGCCTTAGAAATGTTCCTCCTATCTTCCTGAGAAACAGCACTTTAAGTCCTCAGCATCATGTACTTCTCAGAAGTGACTTGCCTGTACTTCCCAATGGACTACTAGTCTCTGGAGTTTCTCTTTGAAAGTATCATTCCATGATTTTGCCACCACATGCAAAACTGCAGTCAGTGCTGGAACCTAAACACACATAGAAAAACCAAGGGGGACCTATTCCTCATTTATAGTTCATGTTTTCCCTGATTAGATAAAAATACATCAGATAAAGAAACAAAAAATGTAATACTAAAATATTTGTATGTCTTGAATTCATTTGATACAGTTCAGGGCTGACCAATGTTTTCTAAGAAGGTTAATTGGAAAATTATGACTCAATTAAATTTTAATATATCACATCAAGATAAGAGTGGAGAAATTGTCCCTTCTACAGGACTTGAAAAGATTACTGAAGTTAGGGTCATGAAGTATTTAAAAAGAGCAGTAGAAAATTCCAGTTTTGCTCTCCAAGTGAATGCTTTGCTCATATAAACTTTTGTCATCTTGGCACAACTTCACATTCAGCTTTGACAATTTTAAATCAACATATAAATCATAGTATATAGTCACTGAATGTTGACAGTAGCAAGTCAAATAAATTAGTTTCTTCAAAGTCAGTTAGCATAGGCTATCCTCTTATCTTTAATACACCTTAAAAGCTTGTGTGGCCTGCAATTTCATTTACTTGGTGTTTTAACAAGGGGCTGTTTTGGCAGAGTTATATATACATTAGCCAGTGAGGTCATTAAGAGCTTCAGACTCCTCCTGAAGGCTTTTCTGGAGAGGTTAGTGAGAGGCAGATTGCTCAGACAATCAATTTCTTTTCTTTTAAATTAAATTTCTTTAATAACAGAACAGTTTAGGTTACAGTAAGGGGGAACCAGAGAATGGTTGCAAAGCCTTAGGAAGAACTATTTTTAAAGTAATGTGTCTGGACTGTAGTGTCCCCACCCCCAAATCATCTGTTCTGTCCTGAACTTCTAATATAACCTCCTTGCTGAAGAAGTTGCCTGGTAGGATTTCACTTTTAAGAGGACTTTAAAAGTGCAGGTGTAAACGTTGACATAGTTTTTTTTTTGTGTTGAGCTTGATCTGATGCTCTAATCTTATGAGGAAGTTAAGAAATTTGGACTAGGCTATCCCCTACATAAATAATCACAACTTCCCATCTGCAATCCCTGCCATGGGATATTGTGTTCAGCAGGTGATAGATTGGGGAAAACCAAACCAGTTGAATGAAGAGATTTGGGGTGTGGGAGTGGGGAATATCAGAATAACATCCTGCCAAATTGTATGGAAAACAGTAGTATAGTAGTGGTGCAGAAGAAGGCTTTTGAGAAGATGGATTATAGTTTCAGAGAAGATGACCATGAACTGTAACATAAACCCAAAATCAGTTCAAGTAACCAGGTTCTCAAAGAATATGTGTCCTAATTTGAGTCAAAACAAGGTATTCCATCCCCTATATGTCATATTCATTCCCTGAAACTTGGGCCTTGGGTTCTCTTGTGTAAAGCCTAAGACCCAAGCAAGGCAGGTGCATCATTAAGCTAGTTAGAACCTAATTAACAGCCAATCCAAAGAAGGAGAGATTTGGGTCTCTAACCTTCCTGAAGGTTGAGCATCTGAGCCTTGTGAGGATCAGCAGCCTAGCTCTGTTCCTACAGGACTCTCTGTTCTGCTTTCCATCTCAATCCAAGTGTTCCTGAATCCTCTTCCAGGATTCAACCCCTGAGTCTGGAATCCTCTTCCAGGATTCCCTAAGTCTGATTCCCATCTGCTGGTGAGTCCTTCTGCTACAGCATCAGTGGGGAGGGGGAGGGAGATGCCATCAAGGGGGATTGGGTGTGGGATTGGTTTTGTGTGTATATATAGATGTTTCATTTTCTTGTAATTAGTTTCATTGAAGTAGTTAAAGTTTCATTTCCAATTCACAAGTCTCTCTCTCTCTGTTAATTTCCCCTTTTCCTCACTGGAGTGGGGGAAAAGGGGATAACAAAGAATAACTGCCACTGGATTAGTGGTTGGCTCAGCCCTGACCCTTGACAATATTTCAAGAAAAATCTCTTTAACACAACCAACCTGTGGAACTTGCCTACGTTAGGTATTTTTAAATCTAGTATCTTGGATTTAGTGAATTTACAGCAATTTTTAACATATATATAGCAAAAAAAATTAATTCACAATTAGATATAGATAAATAGATCAGAATACACTGGCCTCCAGCCTTCTGCCATTTCTATTATTTACTGGAGGCATATTGGACCAGTCACAACAGACAGTGAGAAATCAGACCTCTGATCTGATCTTGGAGACAAGTGATGCTTTCAGTGATACAGCTGTTTGCACAACTGGTCATCTGCTGGCTCATTCAAAACCAAGTATGAAAGTTATGCAAAGAAGCACCAATTTTCCATTGTTATTTAAAAAAAAAAAAGCAGTATTGAATAGTCTGAAAACAGAAAGCTGTTCAGATACAGTCTGTATGGCAGAGAAGACATCCAACATCTCATTTTCATTGTGGTGGTTTTTTTTGCTCAATGCTCAGCTGTGGAAAGATGTTTTCAACCATCAAATAGTCAGAAGAAGCACTGCAAAATGAGTAACACTGTTTCCATTAAAGACCACAGTAAAACTCTCCTTGGACTTCTACAGAAGAAGAATTTGGACAATGCAGATGACTTTTGAATATCTGTATATATTCATATTTGTTTCTCCTATCTTGTTACATTTTGAGAACGTAGTTATTGTATTCCTTGAACCAGATCCTGCAAAAGCAAAACTCCCACTGCTGTCAATGTTAAAAACACAAAGAAAAGCTTTTGCATAAAGAGCACAGATACTTTTTAGGTTGTTGGTTTTTTTTGGTAACCCAAAGGTTATACAGCACCACAGGAATTTAACACTCCAGCACAAAATAAAGGTTACCCATTTCTATCAGGACTTCCCTGCCATCTTGCAGTGCTCAGTATTTACTCCTAGAAGAAGAATGCTTCTTGTTCAGAACTCATTACTTATGGCAATTTTGGTTAAATAAGAGAAATGAAGTATACATGAAAATATAACTACAGAAGAGAAAGAATATTTCCTTTCTGAGGAAAAAGCAGATGCATTCCCATAGTTACACATAGCAATAATTGTTGGAAGCCATAAGAAAAAATATTAATAAATTCAACTATGCAGCTTCTCAAAGTGTTATTATCTGTTGAGAAATTTCAAGCTAAGGAAAATGAACACCATTTTTCTGAGTCTGAAACTTCTGTCAATGTAGGCAGCATCCAAATGAATATTAACCTCTCTGACTGTCTTTAATGTATAACATATGGTTGCTGCTGCTGGGCTTGTTGAAGGATTTGGGCTGAGGGTATGGGGGGAGGAAGGAAAAAGAAAGGAGTGATTCTGGTAAGCATTTGCTGCAAAACCTGAACCTGTTTGCAAGAGGGAAGAAAATTCAGCACTGCTGAAAACAAATGGCCTCACTTAAAGAAAACTGGAGGTGGTTAGGGAAGGGAATTTCTTTCCTGAAAACAAATGTATGCTCACTGTAGGAAAAAAAAAACCCAGCACAACAACAAACAAACAAGATGAACTCAGTATCTCAAGAATGCTTAATACCTAGCTGGGAATCTATTCCTCACTGATTGGAAGAGAAAGGGCAGTAGGAGGGCTTGCCTTGAATTTCTCCCAAAAGGAGGATTGTGGGGGTGGACTGGAGGGGGCTGAGGACTCTCTAACATCAGGAGACACATTTGTTCAGTCTGCATTGGCATTTCCAAGCTGAAGAATTTGTTTCTGCAAAAAAGGTTAAAAACTGTTCTGCAACTTGGATTAAATTAATTTCTTTGGCATGAAGAGATAGATTCTTACTTCTCTCTGCTTGCTGCTCAAATTAGAGCAATCTTATTTTGTTTCTGTTCGCTGTTTTAGTTTGCCAGCATTGTTAGGCTTTCTCTTGCTAGCACAGAAATATTCTGTCATTAAATCTGATTTCTTTCCCCTGTCACACATCCTAATTCACATCTTTGTCCTCCACTTGTCCTTGTCATCTTCCCCACTCTAAATGTGGGAAATTAAATTTTGATTAAAACTTGTTCAGATATTGCTCAGGGCTTGTTTATTTCTCATTTCTGTCTGCTGGAGGAAAAAGAAGTGTCAATAAAAGAAACTAGAACTTTCCTAAGTTTCAGCAGCTGTTGTGTTTTGGTTTGGTTGAGGTTTTTTCCTTGTTTGAGGTATTTTTTTTTAAATATCCCATTACAGAAACTGTATTCTACCTGAAACAGATAATTCAACTAATAATTTCTTTTTTTATAATGTTTTCCATCTGAGCTCAAAACTTGTTCAAAGTATATACAAAACAAGTCTAAGGTCCAAAGAGTCTGCATTTTGCTACTGTTACTGCTCAATGCCTGCAGAATGGTGCTTTTCTAACCAGCTTTTGAAGAGCTTCAATGGTGAAGACTCTGCAGGCTTCCTAAGGACAGCAGTTCAAGGTATTTATTGGGATAAAATATCTTGCTTCAATTTAAGCTCATTATTTCCTCTGCTGTCTCACACAGATGTAAGAATCAGAATATTTCCTAGCTAACAAGCTTTTTTACTCCTGAAAGCTGTCCTATTTTTCTTATATCAACCCTAATTCTCATCCTGGTGAGACTCACAAGATCTATGAGTTTTCTCCTTTGCAATTTGTGTAGTGCTACTGCTATATATTCTGCATATCATAGTGAACACAGATCTGCTCATGAAAAACAACCAGACTGTGATGAAATGCACAATGGTAACATAGACTGCATCTTCTAATTCGTAGTTTCAGTTTAAAACAAAGTGGTTTTATTTTGTCTGACTCTCTTTAGCATACACTTTTCTAATGTTTGGGGCATTATTCTTGGTGAAGTAGCAGTATAAAAGAAGAAAGTTACTTTGTTTTTTGGTAGCCCGGTGTACATAGCTTCATTAAACAAAGAATGGGTGTGGAAAAAAAAAAGTTAGGTCAAGTCTATGTCCTTTCCAGAGAGATATATTTATTTCTTGTTTCATATTCAGCTGTTTCTTTTCTGCCTCAAGCTTTTTTTTTTCTTTTTTCTGTGAGTGACACCAGATTTCTCATTGTTCCTGTGCCACATCTGCCTCATGCAGGATGGTAACATGCAAGAGAAATCCAAATTAATTCACTGGGGAGTTCTGTAATGTGGCAACTGCCCCTAACTTTCCATTTAATTGATCTGGCCTAATTTAATGGTACGTTTTTTAAGGTCTTCCTTCTTGTAGCCTATGTTTATTACATTAGTTTTCATGCAGTTGGTAAGTACTATTTATTGCTGTCGTTTTACTTGTAGGGCCTTGTGCAGTCATCATGACAAAGAATTACTCTTGAGAGGCATTCAAAAGCTTTCCAGCTTTTCTGAATGTGACAGGATTGGATGCTGGAAATGGTTGAAGTCATGGAATGACAAACACCCTGGGAATATGACTCAGGACTAGTCATCACCACCTGGAAAGCTGTCATTAAAAAGAAAACAACCATGTTAGAATTCGACATGGAGTGGCAAGTCTTGCAAAGTTGCTGGCAGGCATGTTAACAAACAAGAATTGGGATCTGGAGGTTTACCTCAGTGGTCTTTCTTCAGGGCAGAAGTTTTGTCTCCAGGAAAGAGAGCTTATGGAGTCAGACTTGACCTTCTGAATGGATTTTCAGAATGAGGTCCAAGTGCATTTCAGAATTCCTCCATGCTACCTCACTTTCCTCTAAGTGCTGTAGGCCATTGCAGGAAGTGAAGCAGCACCTGATAGTTCAGTTTGTGCTGGATAACACCACTCCTGATAACAAAGTAACTCTAATTAATCACTCTTAAGTCACTCAAGTCTTTGGGACATAAACCAAAGCCCACAAATTGTTCTCCCAAGATAGTTTCAAGGTAGGACTCTGTGTTCTATTAGTACCTAAATGATTCATGAGGATCATGAAACTGGCCCTGTACACATTTTCACAGAATGTTAGGGGTTGGAAGGGCCCTAGAAAGATCATCTGGTGCAACCCCCCTGCCAGAGCAGGATCACCTAGACCAGCTCACACAGCAATGTGTCCAAGCAGCTCTGCAATGTCTCNCCCAGATGCAGTACTTTACACTTACTCTTGTTAAATTTCATCGAGTTTCTCCCTGTCCATCTCTCTAGCCTGTCCAGGTCACTCTGGATGGCAGCACAGCTCCTGGTGTGCCAGCCACTCCTCCAAGCTTGGCATCATCCGCATCTTTTAACTTTTGTCTGTGTTGAATCATATTTTACTACTTTAATCTGTTTCAATATTTCATTTTGTGCTTCTTGTGCTGTTTAGTCAGTTCAACTCTTCAGGATTCTCTTAGCTCTATTATTTTATTTTCCCAATCATCGTAGTGGCATCTAGCATGCTAAAATATTCTGAAGTTCCAAAGTGTGCCACAAGGAGGTCTTTCAGGATGAGACTCTACCTAAGTTCAGTATTAAATGAGAATATTGAAAGGCCCCTGAAACTACATAGGAAGTACAAAAGCTTTTTTTTTTTCTTTAATCTACAATATTTACTGTCCTTTCTTCCTAATCCAGTCATAATTCTTTGGGAGAATATAATTAAACTAAAACTAGAAGCATTAAAGCTGCTTTGGATGTTAGTTATCATTTTTCCTTTTATCTCCTTTCATTTCTGGCTGTCTCATTAGCATAATGGCTATATTGGCAGTCATTACAAGGATGACATTACATAGTGATGAATGCTTCCATAGTGAAGTATTTAAACTAGGCTGTAAGCTCATTAGGAACTCAAGGGCTGTAGTAGGAGTCAAGAATACTGAGCACCAGCTAAAAAATACACAGCCTTTTGCAGAATCTGGCCTAAGTGCTTAATTCTCAGTTCCATTTCATTTCCAATTACATTTTGTTGTTCCTTTTTATCACTTCACTTTTTTTTTCCTCAAACTTTTTCCAGCAGACCTCATACTTTACAACCTAAATCAGCAACCCTAGATCAGTTTGGCAGGAGAAGGTACTCAGCACATCATGAACTGAAGTAGTTTCTGTCTTCCAGCTCTACAGTATTAGGATGCTTCATAAATTTTAAAATATTTACTTCCACAGACTGTGTTCAGCACCTCAAATAAAATTCCCCTGAGGAGTTTAAAGTTGAGTTACATGCAGCCTATAACTTCTTTGCTTTATAATAATTTGTGGCTGAAATCACAAAGTGCATATCAATTAAAAAACATTTAATCTTTTTTTAAATTAAAACTAAAAAAGCCAAATTTTATCTTTAATCCTCTTTTGATTTATTTGCCCTGTCCACTAATTACTATTTTCTAGTGACAACTTTATTAAACATAACTATAATTCCGTGGGTTTATTGCACATGTTGGTATCCTTGTGTCACATAGCAACCAAGAAAAGAGTGGAGCCTTACACATTACACTCCAATGCCACCACACTATGTTCATGAAACCACCTCAGGGAATGGTCTTTCCATTTTCACACTGTTGCACTGGAATTCATAGAGTGACAGGAAATAGATATATGCCATCTAACACAATTAGGAACAGGTCAGCAGGAACCCCTCAGCTGCTGATTGCCAGAAGGTAGTAGGGCATTTCAAGGAAGGATATTTAGTAGGTTCCTTTTATTCATGAACTTTATTCAAGCATCTATTACTTGCCACGATTAGAGTAAGGATATTTAACCAGACATCCCCTTGGATGTCATCATCAGCTCCTGTGAGCTCAATCGGCTGCTCTTGACCTAAAGGTACCTGGAGGCTTTGTTGAAGCTATGGTCTGATGATAGACAGTCAAGCATTGGTTTAGGTGATGCTAGGGAAAGGCTTAGAAAAGAACTATGGACTACATGACCTTTAAAGTTCCCTTCCAACCCAAACTAGTCTATGGTTTTATCATTCTATGATACCTGGAATAAATTAAAGCAACATTCCTTGGCTGCACAGATCTGGGATTTAAAGGAGATTTGCCAACTTAGCATAAAGTCAGGGATCAAAGAGGAAAAGTGAGTCTACTTACAAAAAACATATCATGGCTTGATCACAATAAAAGAAAAAAAGTTTAAGGATAAAATGAGTGAAATCAGCATATAAATAGAGTTTTTATTAAAAATAACCAAAAAGCAGAGGGTTACACACAAGTGCACCATCTGCCTTTTTTTTTCTCTTCTGTTTCAGCATTTATTGAACAACTATCTTTTTGAAGTTTACAAAGAATTGTGAGAAATATCTGTTGAAAATATCCAGTTGGAAAGAAACCAGAATAAACTAGGCTTGATTTACATAGGTATTTAATAAACAATTAAACTAAAAGGAGGTGTGGGCTAAACCAAACTTTTTTTCTGAATTAGCAGTTGAAGCAAAAAACAGTAATGGAAGTATTTGCCACTATATACTTTTTTTTTAGGAAAAATATAGCAGTATATATTTGAACAAATGGGTTTGAAAAAGTTGGAAGGACCAATTAAGAGCAGCTCTCTTACAGTACATTTTGAATAAGAAGGCATTAGCTCACAATGTGGAAAAGCACAATGGATGAAACGGATCACAAAGCAAGAGAGTTTGTGATTTTTAAGGTGAGGAACAAATGAGAGGAGTGGAACAATAAAAATCTTCAAACAAATGCAAATTTCAGCATAAAGAATTGCTAGAATAGACCCCAGGCAGAGGAAAAAAGTTCAGAAAAAGCTTTAGTTTTGACAAATGCCACTATTAAGTCAAAAGAACAAACTGTTTCAATAGAGAGAAAAGCCGGGAAATTATATGCCATTACTGCTAGGAAATGGTGTAACTAAACCAATTTTTATTTAACGTCTCCCTGTCTCTAAGATCCAATCCCACAGAAAATGTGTAAGGGACACAAAGTGAGGAAAGCTCTTACACACAAGACAGATGTCAAGGAGAGCAGGGATTCTCTTACTGGGCAGCAAGCAAACCATCCATGACTCAAAACAAAATGTCCATGTCCACTTTGCTAAGTCAAAAATATAAGTGAGTGGTGTTGTCTTGCAGCAGGCAATTATTTTGCATTGCTCCATGTGAGATAAGGCTAAGCTGGAACAAAGTGTCCAGTTTTAGATACCACACTAAGAAAGATGCCAACGAACTGGAGCAAACGGAAAGAACAGCAGAAACACAAGGTTTAGAAAACATAACTCAGAAGGGAAGATTTAAAAGTAAATTGGGTTTGCTTAGAGAAGAATGAAAGGATATGTAATAGGTGTCTCCAGCTACATATTAAAGTATTGTAAGAAGAGATGGATGATTAATATTTCTGGGTTATATAATCTGCACAATTTGCAGGAAGGGAGATTTAGTTTAGAAAATAGTACCTAATCTCTATTTATAAGGAGATTAAGCCAAAGGAACAAACTATATCCAAAACAACTGAAGCTATGAAACCTGAGCAATGATTATGTCTGTTCATGAAATGATCAGTTTTAAAATATTTCTCAGCAGTCTTGTAACCTTACCTAGTTCTTCAACATGGACGGAGCCATTTTACTATTCTTCCTACTCTCCTGTATATTACAACACCATTATGTTTGTTACTTAAAAGTCAATCCCTTTTCCAATTTAAAAAAATACATTATTATAGTATTATAGGATTTAAAAGCCTCTTTTCCTCCCTCGGATGGACTGTGTCAAGATCAATTTTAATGTACTAATTCTGTAATTCTTTACTGAAATGTTTTACAATCAAGTATTTTGCAGCTTCTGGCATCAACAACTAAAACTTTGCTTTTTATTGAAAACATAATGTGCCTGGTTGTCCTGGTTTGAGTTATGGCCCTAAACTGACATCATAGTCAGCAAATCCCTGAAACTTTGACACCAAACTTGGGCCTTAGGGTCTCTTCCATAAAGCCTAAGACCCAAGCAAGGCAGGTGCTGTCATTAAGCTATTTAGCATCTAATTAACAGCCACTACAAAAAAGGAGAGGTTGGGGTTTTTACCTTTCCTGAAGGTTGAGCTCCTGAGCCTTGTGAGGATCAGCAGCTCAGCTCTGCTGCTGCAGGACTCTGTCTGTTGTGCCTTCCATCTCAATCCAAGAGCTCCTGAGTTCCAGGATGTAGCCCCTGAGTCTGATTCCCATCTGCTGGTGAGTCCTTCTGCCACGGTATCAGTGGTGACAGTGATGTAGTTGTCATCAAGGGGAGGTTTGAGTTCAGTAGTGGTTTTGTAGATATTTGTATATATGTTTCATTTTGTTGTTATTACTTTTGTTAAAGTAGTTTAAGTTTTCATTTCCAATCCACAAGTCCCTCTCTCTCTGTTAATTCCCTCTTTCCTTCCTGGAGCAGGGGGATAGAGGGTAATAGAGAATATCTGTCACTGGGTTAGTGGTTGGCCCAGCCCTAAACCTTGACACTGGTTTTTACTCCTGCATTTCACATGACATCATGAGTCAAGCATAGTCCCATTTAATATAGTTTCTATGATCATAAAGGTCAAAGGTTAACTAGTAAATTAAAATAAGTTCTATACAGTAGTAAATATGTGCAAAGTCCCTATTACTTCTTTGAATTAAACTATTAATTTTAGACATGTCTCTCACAAAGCCAATGTTTCAGTTTCCAGTAGCAAAAATGTTTTTTGCATTTGGTGCTGTATTAGCATTTAGGGCAACAAATTAAGCTAATATTTGTTTTTCTGGCAACAGTAACTCTTTGAAAAACTCTTTTTAGACTGCTGCTGAAAGCCCTAATCTAGGCTCTGTTTTCACTTGAGTGGTCCCTGACAAAAAGATGATATACTGCTTGTCAGTCAGTTTTTGTTCTCCTGTGTCCTTCATTCTTCTTTATTGTAACACATTATCTACATCATTATCAGCAAGTAACTCTCTTGCTGCTGCTCTGCTCAGCCTGTTCTTTTCTACAGCACCAGTTTCCTTTGCTCTCTTCTTGTCACCCATGACATCCAACCATGTTGCTGTGACTTTTGTGAACTCTTCCTTCTCCAGGCAAATATGAAACACAATCCTTACGCCCTCCAAAATACACAATTTTGTCCTAACCTGTGGAGTTCTCCTTTGGCAAGTTTTAATGGAGCACAATTTGGAATGGAAATCATTTAAGATCTGGAAAGAAAGTTAACAAGTACAGCAGTAGATGAGGCTAGGGGAATTTCAGAGACCAAGGAAACCTCTTTCCACTTCCAAACCATATATAGTTACAAAAGCTTCATAAAAAGCATCGACCAAAGTTTTCTTTCTATTGGATCCAAATAATAGATTGATGAAAAACTAACTCCTCTTATACTGGAAAGCAAATACGTTTGGCTTGGCATGTTGGTTTTTCCAGGTCAGTGACTAAACTTTAAGGATGCACTGCTGTCACTTCACTTGAAGATGAGGAGTGGGGTTAGTGTGAGCATCATAGGGGTTAGGCTTTTTTCACTCCTTAAACAAACTTAATCTGAGGCTCATGCTGGGATCAGAATGACAGTGCTTATTGAAAATATGCAAAACACAAGGCCTAATCACCTGTGAACCAGCTGGAGCTTGGCGTGTCCTTAAACACAAGATCTAGTAATCATCACTAGCAGATTTACAAAGTATTTAAGGAGATACTACGCTATTTTAAAAATTTTGCCCTATTTTGGGTCTCCAAGGGTCAGCTGCATCATTTTTAGGAAGGTATGTTCAGCCCAAAGCAGCACAGTGCCTGGCTTTGCTGGCCAGCTTGGCTCAGCATCCTCCCACCACAGCACTGATGGACTGTGGCTACTCTTGAAGCAGTCCAGAACACAGAGAAACTCTGACGGCTTTGAGAAACCCCAGAATCTTCACAGGAGGATTTATTAAACTCAGTTTCATATGTCTCTAATGTAAATGTCTACATTTGACCATTCATTCAGCAAGGAGCTGGGAAGGAAGAAGCTATTTTTTTGTAACAGTTCACCTAATCTTTTCACAGTTTTATCTCAGGGTGAGATGATTTGTACTTATCTCTCAGCACTGCCTCTGAGTGGAGGTGAATGTGTCTAATTCAGATGTTAACTATCTACAGTGCAGAAGCTGAAAGTAATGCAAGATGAAGCCTACTCTGCTTGCTTTGAGAAAAGCAGAATTCAGACTTTAATCCTCCATGTTTAAGAAGACCTGCTATCAGCTGTGAACCACTTCCTATCCTCTTTCAAAACAAAGTTTAAAATGATATACACCATTAACAGTGGCAGAATAATTTGATTTGTAATGCAGTCTTCCCAGATAGGTAGAGTTTTACATTAGTGACAGAGTGCCCTACTTCTTAGAAGAAATTTACAAATGTAAGTTAATTTTTACTGACTTACCTGGATTTATTAAAAAATATTCCCCTTCCATGATATTTTTTTACTACTTTTTTCCCTTCTTGCTGGTTTCCTCCCCCAAAAAACAAGGAGACTTAATTTCTGCCTTTAGCCCAAAGAATTACTGCATTTTTCAGAACAACAGTAGTTGTTTCAAGATAACTTTCATTCCAAAACTGATCTTAAAAAAATACTCAAAGCACATCACATCATTCTAAAATGACACCAAACACTTGAGGTTAACTGAAATGCTTGAGGATACTTCTCCCAATTTCTTTCCCCACCATAAAGCATGGAGCTTGTTCTGTCAAAGAACTTTGAAGCTCTGGCTAGTTTGCATTTCCCTAACACAGGTCTCCCTTCCTGCTTTCCACCCCTGCTAGGAACAGACCTATTTCTCTTAGGCAGCATCCTAAGGGCAAACTCACTGATTTGATTTTTGCCTCTTAATTAACTCAGAGTAAAGACTGCCACACCACACACTCTGGAGATTTACTGACAGCTAACCAGAGAGCTGGTTATTACCTGTGCATGAAAACAATGACAGCAAATAAATAAGAAGACAAAATAAAACCTGATTGTCTGCACCCACTTGGCAATATCCAACTGTAAACCAAAGAGCAAAACAAAGACAGCTGGCATCTGGCACTTTGGATGGTGCAGAGCTTGTTGCCAGCCACAGGTGCTTCACAAACCCAAACTTTAAAAAAGGAAAAATCTGTGGGTTGGTGTCTGTATTTTGTAATGTTTACAAGCACTTGGTTAATGACACAGGATGCTGGCAGTGTCGTGCATATAGCATTGGTAATATTAACTGCTTCCTATTTTGTATTGTTTCCAGTGGAGATGCATGAATGTATTTGCTCCCATGCTGGTAAGTTAAAATGCCATGCTGTTTTTCACAGTAACTCACTAAAAGCACTACCAGGGTAGAGTGAGTCAAATTCTGCTCAGTGTGCAGCACCGAGTGAAGAACGACTGAAAAGCAAGAGGAAGCTGCTAGACTTATGTTTAATGTACTTGCTTGAAAAGCAGTATAAAAAATACTTCCCCTGCAGGGAACTATAAAACTACCTCCCCAAAACTTCATCTGATTCCTGGCAGAGGCAAACTTCTGCTTTCTTAGAGGAACTGGAGAATTTTCTTTTTTGTGTCCTCACTCTCTGTTTGTCTAGTGGTGAAAAGATGATTATTTCATTATCCAACATGTTACAGCCTCTGTAGTGTTTCCAAGACACAAAAAGTCATGTATTATTTTTAATTCTTGAAAAAAAGCTTGATTTGGGGAAAGGAAAACTTGCATTTAAAGGCTGAAGCAGGAGATGTGTTTGAGAAGTTTCCTGCAGGGAGCATTTAGTATGGAGCACTCAAAGGGGTGAGGGCATGCTGCTGCTTCTGTGTCACAGGGCAAAAATCATCTCAAGTAATTCATCCAATCACCTGGAAATGTGACTTTTCTGTTACATCTGATTTCAATCAGCCTCCCAGTATTTCTTTTCACTGGTGTCACATGCTTTCTTTAATTTTTATCTTGAAACATCTATTTTTACTTGACTGTTCCTTTTCAATTCCCTCCTTCACTGAAGCTTCATTAGATAGCTTTCAGATTGAGGGCTTTTTTAAAATGGGCAGGTTTTCCTCTGAGAAAGGAATTAACATCTGTGCATATTTATATAGAGATTGTTTTAAAATCAAAATGTATACACAGTATTTGCTGAACTTGAAGAAAGGTAGCAGAAGAGGCTGGGGGGGATTAAAAAAAGTTATTACAGTCTTAAGAAAGCCCCAGATATCAGAAAAACAAATGACCCAGTTCCTTTAAAAAGTCCTGTGAAAGCACAGGCAAGGGTTTCTTGCTGGTTACACCTTTGAATTCCATTCCAGTTCTTTTTACCCTACTTTTATTGTCATATTTTTTAACTGTCCAGCTTCAACCAAAAAATTTTGACTGGGTCACNCTGGCCCTGTGCTGGACTCTCTCCAGCAGCTAAGGGGAAACACTGTACCTGCCTTCTAGAGCTCCTACAAAGACATATTGTAAATCACAGTTTCTATTGCTTCTTCTCTGCATTATGTCAAAAGACTGGAATTTCACATTTTCCCCCTTTTGAACAAATGGACATTTCTCCAGGAATGCAGCAGCCAGGTTAAGCAGCTGACTGGTGTCATGAATGTTAGTGCTCCACTTGTTTATTTTCATGACTTCCACATGCTGTACCTTGGGTCCTGCTGCTACCCTACTTAACTTGACATGCTTCTGTTTATGCTAAGCAGGCTAGAGCTTATTGCATCCATTTAGGAACAGATGTTACTTGGTGTACCCTGCACTCCTCCATGCCTTCGAACTGACTGCAGGTAGTACACTCTCTTCTGTGTCACCCTTCCTGCATCAGCTCATGGAAAGAGAGAGGGGAAAAAAAAAACCAAAAAGATGAGCTTTTAATGTTGTTATGAAAGCATATGCACCCTGCTGCCACCATGTCAGAGACAGTGTTCTCTCCCAGAGCGCTTCATACGCCTCTTCTGACACCACAGAAAATGAATTGTGAAGGATGCTGCAGTCAAAGTGTTGAATTTTGCCTGGGGAAAGGAGAATCAGAAAAGGTTCTAAAAACCACTGCTCAATATTAACTTGATCACAATGCATATTTTAGCAATGTACAGTGTGTTACTTGGAATGCACAGCTATGGCTCCATGCATGTCTCTTTCTCTAGTCTAGCCTGCAGCTCTCACTGGCTCTGAAAGCTAAGATTTATAGTGATAATATTTGCTGTCTGACAATAAGTTTCAAAGCTAACAGCTTTGTGGTGTTTTCCCTATCTTGTTGCATATGTTTTTTCACTTGCAACACGCATTAAAGTTTAATGGGAGAATTGTGCACATCGTGAACATGAAAATGAGAATATAATTACCCCTCTGTTTTCAGATCACTAAAATCAATCTTCTCATGTTGTTACAAAGTTTCAGGCTGGCTGTAGATGAAATCATTTGCAGAGAAATCCTCAGAAAACCTTCTAAGTGCAATGGCTACCTATGCTACAGATCAGAATATTTCTTACGTCTGGATTTTGAAAGTCAGAGAATAAATTATCCTCGTCTCATAATGCATTATCCAAACCCAAAATTCACTCAGCAGCTAAATATGATTCTGTTTGTCTGAAGTGATTTCAGAGGAAATGTAAAAATAGTACCAGGAAAATTGCTAAGCAGACTTAGACCACCTGCTAGGCTGCTATGCTTTTTTTTTAAGGGACAAGAGTTTGTCTTTTCTTTAAATAGCTTTTTTAATTGGGCATATAACTGACATGTAATTCTGTCTTTGGGAAATAATGTGTGCTGGTAACAGACATATTTAACTTGGAAATACATCCACATCACTGTTCCTACAGTACAATGGCAGTCACTGAAGCTCAAATAACTCCAGAGCAAAGCTGACCAAAACATTTTGTCACCTTACAGCACCTACAGTTGGTTTTGCTAGTAAGTTTGCACACCTTGAGTGACATTTGTCCCAGGATAAAGCCTACTCAGAAGCATCAGTCAGGCAGGTGGGACTTTGGCAACAGCTACCAGCCCTAACTGATTAGGGTGTTCTGGTGTGTGCTCAGAGCAGAGATGCACAGATAAATGTCATAGGGATGCCCAATGGAGAGTACTCCTGAATGAGACATGAGCTAATCTGTCCTGCTGTACTGCCTTAGATATGTGCAGGAAAGAAATAAGGAAACACAAGCTATTAGCAGCTTGATATCTCTGTAACTTGTTTGGGGCAGGAGGCTGGAAGGTGATGGTAACACAGGTAGTGAATTGTAATTGGCTCTGGATATAGGGGAAAACACAGATGTCAGCCTGGGGTTATGTAAGCAGCAAGGCCTTTGGCAGCTTATTCTGACAATCTGTTTTTAAACAGCAATAAAGAGTGAAAACAGGTGCCCCTCAGGGGTCACTTGGTACCTGGGTGCCTGGCACCCTGTGTCAGTCTGGGCTTGAGGTGCTGCTACACACAGGGGCTGGGATTGCTGGCCAGGACTTGTTTGACAGGAGTGTCCATTTTCCCTGGGTCCACAGTACAGGTCTGGAAGGCAGGGCCTGTGTTGGCATGAGTCAGTGTTGTGCTTCTGTTGAGGACAGCAAGGTAACCACAAGCCAGCAATGTGCCCTCGTGGCCAAGCAGGCCAGTGGTATCCTGGGATAAGAAGTGACCAGCAAGTTGAGGGAGTTTATCCTCCCCTCTACTCTGAGAACCCATCTGGAGCATTGTGTTCATTTCTGGGCTTCAAAACCACCTGCAAATTGCTGACTTTGGGCTAGCCAAGAAGCATGGAGAAAAGCTCATAAAATGTTTCATTTGTTTCTCCACAAATATTCAACTTCAAAGAGAATTCTTAATCACCACTTGCTCTTCATGCAAAATATGGTTTCAGAGAAAATGTTGAACTTCAATAAAGCTTTTTAAAGAAGTTGTTAAAATGTATTTCATAAACAGTAGGTGTTCATATGGTCTTTGCAAACACATACATTTAAAAATAATTTAAAATCTCATGAAAGAAACCTGTAAAACCAGGACCAGTCTGAGAATCTTCTCTGCAATTATAAGTGGACTAGCTGTAAATACTGATTATAACTATGTTGTCTAGATACTCTTACCTGAATCATTCTCCTGAGTATACAATGGGGGGGAATAAAAGGCAATGGATAAGGTTCTCTTGTCTTTCCAAGCATACCTCTACTGACTTTAAATGACCCTTTCAGTGAAAGATCTTCTCTCCTAAATGGAGGCTTGTGATAAAGAGTTTGCATTTAACCTATGGGAAATATCCTATTCAAACTTGTTTGAAACATTCCATTTTGACAGTATTCATTAACAATGCCCCCCTTTTAGAGTAAACTACTGTGACCAATTGACTTTCACTTTCTCATTGGAGATGTTTATCACCTGGTTTCAAAGATTCTGATCTTCCCTTGCCCATGTTCCTGAGAGCATGCTGTTTGGGAAAGAATCATAGAACAGTTACAGCTGGAAGAGACCTTGGAGATCATCAGTGCAGCCTTTGTCCTAGCCCTAGCAACCTGCTAAATGATGCCTCCCAATGCAACATCTACCTGTCTCTTAAACACCTCCAGGGATGGTGACTCAAGCACCTCCCTGGGCAGCTGACAACCCTTGCAGCAAAGAAATTCCTCCTAATGTCTATCCTGAACCTCCCCTGGTGCAATTTCCATCTATTTCCCCTTGTCCTATCACTCTCCACTAGGGAGAACAGACCAGTCCCTGCCTCTCTACAACCTCCCTTCAGGTAGTTCTAGAGAGCCAGGAGGTCTCCCCTCAACCTTCTCTTTTCCAGGCTAAACAGGCCCAGATCCCTCAGTCTTTCCTCCTCAGGCTTATGTTCTAAGCCCTTTAGCAGCTTGGGAGCCTCTGTCCCCTCTCCAGCACCTCCATGTCCCTCTTGGAGTGAGGGGCCCAAAACTGGATGCAGTACTGGAGGTGAGGCCTCCCCAAAGCTGAGCAAAGGGGCAGGATCACCTCCCTGCTCCTGCTGCCAACACTGTTCCTGCTCCAGGCCAGGATGCTATTGGCCTTCTTGTCCCCCTGGGCACACTGCTGGCTCCTGTTCAGCTGTCACTCAGCACCCCTAGGTCCCTGTGTGCCTGGCAGCTCTGCAGCCACTGCTCCCCAAGCCTAGAGCACTGCTGGGGGTTGCTATGGCCAAGGGGCAGCACCTGGCATTTGGCCTTAGTGAACTTCATGGCAAAAAGAGATCCTGTGCACACCAGCAGGACACTACGTACCACTGAATTCAGCTTCTCACTGAGTAGACTGTAATGTGGCTGATACTGAAACTAGAAGTGACATAAGCTGTATCATGTAGGTACAACCACTTTGTGTTTCTCAGCTGCCCTGCCTGCCTCCCAGCTCCCTGCCCCAGCTGCTCCCTGGCAATAGTAACTCCTGGCAGTCAGTGTGAAATGGAAATCTGTCAGTGTGGGCTACCTGTGTGACTTACTATTGATTTTAGCAGGATGAAAACTGACTCAAGGCACTGTCAAAAAATAGATTGATGGTTGATACCCTTAACTGCTGGAAGATAATTTTAAAATGTTTTCCAGCAAACACTGTGTTCAGAACTCACTTTTGGGCTCAGGGCTGCAATTATTCTAACGACCAGCATACAGAGATGACAATAATTTGTGATCTCTGCTGTAATCTTAAGATTATACTTATTCTGTGAGAAAACTTACAAAAGTTTTCAAAAGAAAATATTGAGAAAGGTTGCTTCGTTTTGACTAATTTTTGTTTGGTTTTTATTCTTGAAAACTGACTCTTTAAACCAGGCAATATGTCTTTGGGTTTGGGTTGTTTTTTCACTAAAATTTTACAATCTCTTCTAGTATAAACATGAAATTGTATTAGGGAAGTTTGGAAATGGAGCTTTCTCTTTAAACTTCTGTGGAAAATCCAAGACCTCTAATTAGAAGAGCTTTTTAATTCATCCTGTGTTTTGTAAACAATGCTATAACTTAAAGGATTTCTAATGTCAAATGAATTAATAATGTGTTTCATTTGCTCAGTATTTTAATAACTTCTCATTGTAAGTGAAAAATTGGGTGATGTACATGAAGTACAAGATGGTTTTGTACACTACACAGGGCCATAAACAAACACACTAAGACAATATAACTTATGTTCTTTGTAGAGATTTACTCTCAGATGCTACCACAAGACAGTAGTCCCAAAGTCTAAAGAGATCATTGCCCACTGTGAAGAGTCCTCAGCTTCAAACTTCAATGGCCAGGGCAAAAGGGATGCTGGCAACTGCAGCTGCAATAAATGTGAAGTCTCTCTCTCTCTAGATTAACTCATAGACATGTTAATCACCACACAAGAGAATTAATAATGTTTCATTTCTTCAGTGTTTTAATAACTTCTCATTGTAAGTGAAAACTTGTATGATGTACATGAAGTTCAAGGTGGTTTTGTGGACTACATGTGGCCACAAACACAAAGAGCTGTTTGTTTCATGGATGACCACTGTGCATAGTCACTGCATAACTCTAAAGAGTGAATCAGGTCACTTTTATTTCTTGCTTTGTAACTAAAAAATGAAGGGAAAAGAGAGGCCTGCATATAAATCTAGGTAGCTTAAATTGAGGTGAAACATCTTTGCTTTTGTAATCGCAAGTCTAATAAAGACTTGAACTTTCAGGGGTGAGGAGTAGAGTTTGGGTTGGTTTTTCGGAGGAGGAAAATTTGCCATCATATAAATGGTGGCAATACAAAGCCAGCAGCATTAGTAATGCTAACTTTTTACTTCTATTATGAAGCAAGTGGTATTTAACTTGTAAATATTAGTTCAGAAGAATAAGAGATGCTGAAGTGCTCTGGGCCCTGTGCCAGTATTACCCCACTGCAAGCTGAATCATTCCAGAGAATTACACTGTGGTGAAGATAACCTGCAAGCCTGAACATTGCTTTGTATGGAGCACCTGCTGACAGACCCATGCCCTGAAGCCTGGGGTGCCTCATTAGAATCATCACCACAAATGGAGATGGAGGAGCCTTCCTGTAAAAGCAAACATTTAAAGAGACAAAAGTATACAAAGCCAGTTTGCAGAGTGTGGCTGAATAAATACTACAGAAAGGAAGAAGAAAAAATACAATATATCACACACACAAAATCTGTATTAGTTATTAAGGCAAAGAAAATCAGAAAGAAAAAAGTTAGAATATCAACCTGATTAATACTTGTGCAATGCTACTAATTCATTCTCTTGCACATAGTCCCTAGGATTAGAAATTAACAACTTTTTAACTTATTTTTTCTGAAAAAAGATCTCCAAGTGACTAAAAATGTCCCTGTGTTGATGTCCCTGTGTTGATGTCAAACTCGAGGGAGGGTTTTGAAAGAAAGTAGAAAAAAATCAACTATTGAACTACATCATTTGGACATTTCCTAGCTGAAACATTTTGGCAAAAGGATCCATTCTCAGAATTATGGAGTAGAGATGCCATGCCTCAGCTTTTCATGTTCCATTTCTTACCTAGAGTTCAAGATATGCATCTATAAGATGGAAGAAAAATTTACATAAGGCAGTGAAAAGACAGTTTCGTTCCAAAATTGTGTAGTGTTAAAAAAGATGAGGCCATTAGCTGGTAGCTTTAGAGGATCTAATCTTCTGAAGAACTAATCTTGCCTAGCCTCCAACAAAAGCACTAGGAGGGTATGACATTTATAAAGGGAGAGGTGTGATCAATCACCCTTAGCAAAGAGCCACACTAAGACAATATTGCTTATGTTCTTTGTAGAGATTTACTCTCAGATGCTACCACAAGACAGTAGTCCCAAAGTCTAAAGAGATCATTGCCCACTGTGAAGAGTCCTCAGCTTCAAACTTCAATGGCCAGGGCAAAAGGGATGCTGGCAACTGCAGCTGCAATAAATGTGAAGTTTGTCTCTCTAGATTAACTCACAGGCATGTTAGTCACCATGCAAGCACACACTGAGCTCAAGTGCAGATTTTGTGCTCACTGGTTTCTAATGACTGGCTGCAGGGCTTCAGAGGATGGAAAACCAGTGTGTACAAGGCAGGGTAATTAATGAATGAGGCAAGAAGTAGTGTTCTCAGGCAATCAAAACAGCTACACTTAGAGTAGAAAGTGTAAAACACTGTGAGGAGTTTTCAAGACATTGTTAATCTGAGGGAATATATGTATTCATTTCCTTTGCATATTAATATTTATATAAATACATAAATCATTAAATGGCTTGGATTATAACATTTCAGTATCTAACCACAAACTAAAGTGCATTGAATCTTCTAAGAATGGGTGATCTACTAAAGTTTCTTATGCCAAGTTTAATTTTAGCTAATCATGCAAAAAAAAATTGTCCAAGACTCTCTGCTTCCAAAATTGAACTTGTAGATTTGCACAATGCATACTAATCATTACATTATCCTTACCAGAGACACCTCCTGTCATTCATCAATGGCTCACTTGTAATGCAAATTCCTTCCTAACAATATCCCAGATTTTTCTGCTAGGTTTATCTGTGACTTATTTGAACCACATGTTCCTTCTAAGAGAAATGCCACAAAACACTAACCTAAACCAACTAACTAGCCACTTTTTACAATATGCTAAGATTTTATTTTCCAAGTCAACCACAGATATATTAAGGGAAAGTCACACAGGAAAAAAAAACCAACAAAACCCATAGTATGACTCTCAAATTCTGAAATCAGGCCAGTATCTTGGAATCTAAACAGTAGCCTTTACTCCTGAAAATGTCTGTCTTTACCAATTATGTCATAGCCTGAGCAGAGATACAAAAGTTACAAATATATTTCTTTATAACAGCCTTATGAGGAATGGTATCATAATATTTGCTTGTGTCCCTTCTTTTCTTATCCCTCCCTACCTTTTGTTTTATCTTTCAGCTGTGCTTGTATGCTTACATTGTAAGCTCTTCAGAATAGAAGTGGTTTCACTGAATGGTAGAACTCTGTCTTATACAGAGAGATGTGGTCTTCAAAAGTCAGCATCATGCAAAATGTTGTCGTGGTTGGGCTGGACAAACAACAGTGCACAGCTTTCATCTTATGGTGAAGCAGCAAATTCAAGTGTCTTCTTATATATTTTTTCTCTAGCACATATGTCTCTTTGCTACTGGTTACATAGAACCATAATATGGCACCATTGGTTAGCATTTGCATATTGCCAAGTCATCCTTGCTTTGCTAAACCCCTGCTCTATGCTTAGTCCTCCTGTGCTCTATGCTTAGGCCTCCCCTGCTCTATGCTTAGTGCTCCCCTGCTCTATGCTTAGGCCTCCTCTGCTCTATGGTACACTTTGCTATCTCCAAGGTCACTTCCTGACTCCATACCTCCACAAAACATAATTCATTACCAAGGTTGATGTCAAAAGAAAAATGTTATTTAAAAAGTTAGGTAAGATAGTCTTCATTTAATGCTTCAGATTTTCTGCAATGAGGTCAGACATTTCAAGATGGCTTTAACCAACATAGCTTGTACTCATCGTTCTCCATCTAGGGCTTCTCTCTCCTAGAGCAAGCAATGTTATTGTTTTATTGTTGAGCTGCTGTGGCACAAGGAAAACTTTCTTGTTCATCTCAATCTTCAAGCTCATGAAAGATTAGATTGAAATTGGGTACTAGGGTGTTTGTCTGAACTGCCTGGCATATTATTCTCTTATCCTAAGTATCTGTCACTTAATTTCTGGATGCTGTGTGACGTGCTAGCAGCTGTGGCCTGATTTGACCACCTGGGAAAAATTTCTAAAGTAAGGTTTAAATGTTCATTACATTACCTATTTAGTGCCATGGTTAGCCAGTAGCAATTCCACTCTTCAGATTTCATTTACATTGCTCAAAAAGCTAAGACTGTATTTGTTGTTCTTTACTAGAAGTAAATGGTGCAGTGTTTAGCAATTTGTATTTTCCAGTAGCTGAATCCAAAATGTCAGTGTTGATCACAAGACATCTTACATTTTCTAACTGGGGAAGCCTCCTTGTAAATGTAGATATGCACATTTTCATGAGAAATTTTAGCTTGTGATTCTTCCACAAACATTGTTACTGAAATGCTTCACAGCCTGTGCAGTCATCTTTAAATCTGCTGTACACAGCATGGTCAGATCCTTAGCACAGTCCAAAGGAATGTGGAGATCCTGAAGGCAAAAGACTGAGGAGGGGGCCTTAACAAAGCTTGTATGTACTTACTGGGTGGGTGTCAGCAGGATGACATTAGCCTCACACAAAAGGTATCTGCCCACTCTAACCCGGTGATAAGGTGTCCAGCTACACACAGTTTAGAAAATACGATTTTATGCACCTTGTACTTAAACAGAGATGCCATCCTGCTGCCCTGAGACAAAGCAGTTAGATTCTGTCCTGTGGCAAAATTTTAGGGTGTTGATATCTTGCTATCAGCCAGATCCCCTGCTCAGTAGTTGGATTTCTGATCTCCTCTTTGAATACTCCTCTTTGTTCCCTCCCACACCTCTAACTTTAGATCTTGGATGTCACTGTAGGAACAAGGAATCTCCAAGTCAAGCACTGCTCTCACATAGGGAGCTGGAGTTCTTACTGGATTAAACTCCTTGTCTGTAACTGGAAATAGTGTAGAACAAAGCCTCTACAAGCCTCTGTCAGTGCTCTAGTCATCATGGGAACACTACCACCTTGCAATGCTGAACGTCCCATCACTTCCCAAAGCCTTTGTCACCTACCTGTTTCAGCTAGTCTCTGAGACTGTCAGACCCTTGAATTCTACAAATGCTAAAAATCCAGATTTCCAAGAAGTTATGAATTTCTAAGTGTCTCATTTCTGCTTTGCATTTCTTACCTGTCAACTTCTGAAACTATGCCAAAAGCAGGAGATAAAACAGATGATTAAAGGGATGCAATTTTAGATTACACTATCTGATTCAGAGTATTCTAAAGTGAAGTACAATGCTTCTAATGCTACTGTTTTTATCAGCAGATGGACTTTAATGTAACTGAAAAGCAGTTCTGTTTAACAATTGATAAGGTTTACTCCATGATCTACTTTTCTGTGTTATTTTAAATTGCCAAATATTTTTTTCTTGGGAGTATCTAAAAAAGGTGAAACAGTAATTGTAGAAGTAAAAGAGTAATTTTACTGAAATATATCCTATTAGATAATTCATTTACATTTGAATGCAGAACTACATTTAACAGCAGAAACAATTCACAAGTGGCCATTCAGGCATTTAAAAAACACATTAAACTGTATTTCCCCAAATGACATTCTACATATCAAAAGGAATTATCAGAAGGCATTCAGGAACTCTATTAGCAACACTTTTAATAGCTGAAACATAAGAGAGTACATGTAGCCTATATATCTTCAATGAAAGCTGTGAGTTATTTTGTGTTCAGGGCTGTTCAATAACCAACTAAACGAAAGAAAATTACATTAAAATGAGCTAATGATACTTAAAACTTTTCCAGTTTCTCCTTGCCTTTCAGTTCAATAACTTCTACCTCAACAAATGTTTTCTTCAATATTGTTTTAAAATGAGTCTAATATTAGGGGTGCCTAGGCAGCATCCATTTGCTGGCTGAGTTCTTTCTTCCTATCTATTTAAAAAAACCTCACTTTTTAAAATTCATGGCCTAATATCATTTGAATCTGTTTCTCTGCTGGTCCAAACTTTAGCACAACAGGAGCAAAAGTAGATCAAAGCAATTGCTGAGAATTCCACATCTATAATAAATGTAATTTGGGGTTTTAATTCAAGCTAGTCAGGTCCCTGGACCTCCCTTCCCCTCCCCCATGTGATTTGAATCTTCTGGAAGAAGCAGTCTTTGCCTTGGACCATTATTTTTCCATTAGAGGCTAGAGTGCATTTGGTGAGCACCTGAAGCAGAGTTCTAATGCCATTATCCCCTAAAGGAGTCTCATTTGTGTATGCCAAAACCTCCCTGTGAACCAAACCACTGACAGGGGCAATCAAGGGATTTGTCTCAGTGCTGCATTGGTGCCCCAAACCAAAATGCTAATGTAGCCAGAGCCTTAATATTCCCCTTTTTATTACTTTGCTTTGGTTGTTCTGCTGTGAGTTCAGTGGGTACTGCTCTGTGATCCACTCATTGCTCCTCTAGCTGAGTCTCTGCCGCAAGGAATCTTCTGGTTTTTTGCAAAATGAAAGAAGTTCAAAAAGAGGTCAACCCAGAACAGCTGGTGGTTAAAGAAACTTCAGTTAAGTGTGAAATACAGCTCCTTAAATGAAAAAACAAAGGCATTGAGTCCAGGCCTCCCACCTCCACACACTGGTAAACTCATCCCGCTCAAACACCATTTTCACCAGCAGTTTTTTGGAAACAAAAACATGCCCTAGCCCTCCTTGTTTTTTTAGAGGAACTCTAGTGACCAGGCTGAGGACTGACAGGATAATGTAAATCTCTCCATTCAGTTCCAGCTGGGTTCTGAGGTCAACAGAGGAGCAAAATGCAAGTTGCCTCTTCCACAGTCCCCAGCAGCCACTTTGGGAGCTCTGTGCCCCATGCTCTGGAGCAGCACATCCCAGCTGGCACTGCCCTGCCTCCCCCAATAGCCCTGCAGGGTTAGCCACAGAACACATGCTGCTCTGCTGCATTCTGTTAAGCACCAATAAAGATATCCAGGACTTTCTAAGCCATAAAACATCACAGTTTATAGTCAAGAGAGCTTACCTTTTAAGAGCAATATATTTCATGTAGACAGGAAGCTCTTGAAATCTACAGGAGGTGAAGACTAGAAATTTATTTAATATTATTGACTTTCTTGTTTTCAGGAGTGCAAACATAGCAAGTCGCTGGAGTAACATACCATCTCTGCAGGTGACATCAACTGATCAAAAAGTCTGGATAAAAGCACAGTAAGGTAAGTCCAAGAAATACAGTTTCAGACCTCACTGTCCAGATAGGAAGTAATACTGGTGAGCCAGCTCCTGAAGTTTTCATTCACTTTTTTTCTCAGCCAATAAAAGCAGATGGAAGTGAATGGGGTACTCCTGAGAATTAAAGAAAAAAGAATAAAAGAAAAAGGAAATAAAAAGCAGGTATAAGAAAAAGAATAGTTGGAAAAAGAATAGCATGCTTCAGTGCATTTTAAGTCAGTTTCTAAGATGCAGTACAGTAGTTATCGGAGTATTACAATTGTATTAGTGAGGCAGACAGCACAATAAAAAGTCAGTATATATTCTGTAACAACATACAGAATCCCAGTACTTTCAACATTGCCATACTTTGGGACATGTGTATATTTTCTTTTGTCTTTGTATAGAGGCTTACAAAGATACTGGGAGGCAGCAGAAAAGACAGCGTTTGCTCTTACATGGTTCTAGAACTCCTCAATACTTGTGCTTTAACAATAGTTGTCATAGATAAGCTTTAGTTGTCATCTGCTGCATAAATCAAAGGAAAACTAGGTCAAGCTGTACTAACAAGCAGACAATAGCCATTGTTGCCAATAGGATAAACCCACCTCCATTTGTGGCTTAATGTCACAGAAGCTGCCTGGTAGGATCAGATCGTTAGTCTGTTTTCTTTATCTTGGTTTCTTAGATTCTCAAACTGATTCCTGCAGCCTGGAAATCACAACTTTTGGGGTATCATGGAAAAATGCATTTAAGGTCCAAGCTGGGCATGAGTGTTCTAGAGCTCCAGCTAAAGGACCTACCACAAAAAGTGGGAGCAGATTGCCCTCTGTATTGGAGATATACCTTTGAGTCACTGACAGCTTGATTTAAGGCAAATGGAAATAGGTAACACATTCAGAAAAGTTTGTAAACATCAGTGAAGTAAGATAGCTATACTTAAGCTACTTAGTTACTCATCAGTTTGTGTTCTTCCAGCTTAAATACTCCCAGTCTGTTTCATTACATCCTGGCTTGTTTTCCAATACTCCACAATTTCTGGTGTTCTCCTCACCCCAGTGAAGAGAGGTGTGCAGAGGGTGCCTTAATGTGCAATTCTTTATTATTATTGGGACATTTATTTAAACAAATCTTATTTTTGTTTATTGTTCATGTAAATATTCAGATAAATGTGAAACAGTTGATCTAATCTCTCTGGATTACTATAAATCATCAGATGGGACATCATGTAAGAAATTTTATTAGTGCAGCTGAAGAGGTAGAGATTACTAAAATCCTGTTAGATGGAGAAGACTAACTTAGAAATGAAAAGTAACTTAGGGGTGAGTTAGAATTTGTCAGCAGAGCTCCTGAGTGGGAACTGAGGCCACAAACAAATTCCAATAAGTGTTCTTGGCATAGGGCAGTGCAAGGCTTCTGATGACAACTAGTAAAGAGGGAAAACTAAGTGAGTCTCCCTACTACAGAAGATCAGGAGATTCAAAAGAAGAAAAATACTGCCTGTCTGTGAGGCTCCATGTTCTAAAAATGGTATTTAAGAGAGTGAGATGCAAGGTTGTACACTTAATACTGAGAATTTCTGCTTGGAAAATAGAATTTATCAGTTAGAAATGAGAAGACAAGGGTGTTCTGTGGCATTAAGTAATCATGGGATAACTATGATTCAACAGCACAGTGTAATGATAAAAAACAAGTCCAGAAAAAATCAGTTGATATGTTCCTGTGGAGATGGAGAACTATTAATGTCATCATAAAAAGCTCATCTGGAATGGTGATTACAATCTCTATCACCTGTACTGAGAAAATCTGAGATCATACTAGAATAAACACAGAGTAAGCAGAGCAGATACTATTACACCAAAAGCAAATAGCAGCTCCTTATCCAAAAAAGCCTAGGACAGTGCTGCTGTCTATGGATACAGCAGGAGGTAATCACTGCAGTGAGAAACGAACTGGATATGGAAGGATATGAAATGAAAAGTGAAGGAGTGTAACTTGGCTGTATACCCAGAGACTATTTAAAACTACTGAAAGAAAACATTTGTAAACATCCATGGCAAGTAGAAGAGCAAAAGTAGCAGTGGATTGGAGGATGGAGTTTGTTTTTTCACTTGCAGTTAAATTCAGGGTACCATCCAATTATATTTAAGGTCCAAATCTAACTGATGGACAAAGGCAAAAAAGGTAGAATAAATGGAAATAGCCTTTACAAAACTAAGAATGACAAGACATTCCTAAATAAGCAGCTAGCTTGCACTTAATTTAGATAGGGTGGATCAAACTGCAGCCACTTTATCTTTTGCACAAGAATGACAAAGAATGAAATACAGTTTTGTGGACACCAGTTGCAACAAAGCATCTCTTTGTTTGTTTGGGCTTTTTTTGGTTTTGACTTCCAAAGGTTTGACAGTTAAGAGTATGAAGGGAATAGAGAGAGAATTTCTTGACACTCTCTAAAAGAAAGAATTGCATTAGTGTAATAAAAAATGTATTGTATTCATGTAATGAAGGCTGTGTAAACAGTGCAATAAAGAGTGAGGCTGCAGCCAGGATCACTGTCAGCCTCCTCACTTCAAATCAGCATAACTTTCTAATAACAGAGGTAGAAAGAATGAAAAGAAGAGCCAAATAATTTTAATGATAGCAAAGGCCTTAATCAACAATTTGCTTCATTAAACACAGAATGCATCTCAGCCTGACAGAAATTCAAAGCTGATTAAAAACAGGCCAAGTGGTAATTTAAAAATGCTTGTCAAGAAAGAAATCAACAGAAAGTATAATTCTCCATCCTTTTATATGCATCAGTGGGATACTAATACATTCGTGCAAAAGCCACTTGACTATGTACAAGTTAAATGAACTCTAACTGGGTAGAGAGAGACCACTATTGAGTGGATTTTTTAATTACTGGATAAAAGTGGAGCAGTGGAGCTTCAAAGCTTGCCATTCAATGATGATACAATACAGAAAGTCTGTTGTAAGAGGCTGTGACAAACTCACCCAGGTCTGCAAATGCTTGGGGCAAATGTGGCTTAGAGTTGCCTAGAGTTGTGTCCTATCCTAAATATCCTCAGAAGTTAAAATTTGTCAGCAGATAAGACCTTTCAGATGTGAATTGTCATGGAAGTCGTACATATATTCTCCTACAGCTCCGTGGCAGATTGCAGAAGCCGTAGTGGAACAGTTCCTAGCTCCATCAGATGCATTTAAATCTCTTTTGGAAAACAAAAACAAACCAAAAAACTCCAAACAAACAAACAAGAGATGTAACTATTTCATGGGAAGTCCTGCAACTATAAACAGAGATATTTGTTTAATCATATCACCCATGCAAAGTCACAGAACAAAGTAACAGGCCATCTTGCTTTCCATCCATGAAGTGGTTCTTCTTCTAGGTTTCAGCTCCCTTCAAGATATTGCTGGATGTGCTATGTCTCAATCTTCAATGCAAATATTATAAGTTTCCTTGAGAGCTGCAACTGAAGATTCTTTGTAAAAAGCAAAGTTCTGGCAGAAACTCCACATTCCATAGCCAAATTATTTCTTTAATTGTGTGGCCAGTCCATTGATAATGAATGCTGAAGTGCTTCTGTAACATTCCTAGCCTTGCCTCAGGGCAAGACAAATATGATCCTTCTGATTAGTTTAAAGAGAGGCATGTAGATCTTGACATTAAAATACAGAAAACATTTTAATATTCTCTGCATTCTCATTCCCCACATCTTTTTGATAATGGAAAGGACAAGGACAAGTTCTTCAGTCAGCCACTTTATTCACAGAACTCATACCTTCTGAAGAGAAAAGATAGCCCTCCTTCTCTTTTGGGGATTTCAACAGTGTTTCAACAATGAATGCAGTAGAACAAATAGAAATAAAGCTTCATAAGTTAAAAACTTAAGTGTTTTGGGAAAAAGTATAGCAAGGCTCCTTTAATGCTTCTCTATGAAGCACCATCTTTTGGAGACAGAAGAGAGCATCTCGTACACTGTGTCAGTGGAGAGACATCCATTTTGCTGGCTTTTCTCTTCCTGCTTGGCAAACCTCTGTCTGCAGTCCATTTTAAAACAATGGTGGTAGAAAGAGCTCCACAGGCTTCTCATGCCATCTTCAGGAGACAACTGCTTCAATGAGCACTCCCAGTCTTTGACTCAGGAAGGAACTTACATTAATGAAGTTACTGGAGCCATTTTTTGCAATGATGAGGATGGTTTTTAACAGGAGGAATTGTAGGAATTAGGATACAAAGTACAATGTCTCACATAACTTCAGCAGTTCTGTTCTCAAAAAGCTTTAATACAAAGTATGTATGAGTTGATTTTTTTCCACAGAAATCACAAAACCAGCATTCCCAGTAGAATTCCCTCTAATCCATTTTCCTACCTAATCACTTGCAGTAGAGGCAAAAAACAACTTCTCTTGTGCATTGCAGACAGGTTACCTGAGTGACTAATGAAAGCCACTGGGTTGGGCTTGCAGGCAGAGATAAGACACAGGGAGCATGACTTGATTAGTCCATATTTTTATTAACTTGCTTCATTTGGAAGATGTCCACTAATAATTCATGCTGCTTTGGTCATCACTCCTTCCTTAACTGTTTATACATGTAGATATTAATCAGCTGAAGAGGTGAATAAACTGTTTCCAGTGTAGTCCATCCTAGAGCTTGGCAGTTCATCCTCTTTGGATGAACTAAGCTTACAGTAAGGCTCTGTTAAACTGTAGCAGACTGAACCTAGTTCCTGAACCATGTAGGTGATCTGGCAATGATAGGGAAGGGGAATATCCCACACATACTTCTGCCTTGACCAACCCTGAGGCCAGAGGGAAGTTCCACAAGATTTGGTGGACAGGGACCAGGATAGGAAGCATTTCAACAAACTGGAGAGGTGTGAACTTTTCAGTCTGGAAAAGAGGAGGCTCAGGAAAGATCTTCTGGAGCTGTGTGAAATACCTGATGTGAAGGAATGAAGATGAGAGAGAGCCAGGCTTTTCTCAATGGTGGCCACTGACAGTATAGGAGGAAATAAACCACAAGAAAATGTTTTACTGTGAGGAGGGTCAAACACTGGAATAAGATTGGTTGTTGAGTCACCACAAGCTGGACAACTTGACAAGCTCCTGGACTGTTTGCTCTATCTGATAGTGCTTGAGCAGCTGTGTTGGACTAGATGATATCAAGAGACCTCTTACAGCCTAAATGATTCCATAAACACGTGGAAAATACTACTATTTTCTATTTGTGTTACAAGTCAAACTGAGCAAGCCTTTGTAATGCACACAAACCATTCAATGAATTTATACAAGATTTGATCCAGCAATGGTTTCAAATAGTCATTTTACAGAGAGGCCACCAAGGAGGACAGACTAAGCCAGCTTTGTGCTGCCACAATGACTCTGCTTCTTACACTAGCTCATATGCAGCCAGTCATCTTCCCCTATAATCTGCCTTTATTTTTTTTTGACCACTTTTCTTGTGCTTTAGGAACCCTGCCTACCCATTGTAGCAGCACTCCCTATGGGGTAAGCAAGGCCAGACTTTGACTTGTGAATCACAGATGGTGAAAGGGCTGCACCTCTACTTTCAATGGGCATTTACATCCATGCAAGGTAAATATTCACTTGTCAGTTATTGGAAGCACAGAATGCCAGTGCTTCAGCTACCAAGCAAATTACCTGCACTAGATGTAAGGCACATGAAAATCTAGGTTGTTTATGGAAAAACCCAGTAGTGATCAATTTGATGTATGATTTTGAACAATTCCACTAAATCAGTGAAGCTTAAAAACTCATCATTTTAAATTGGACTTCTTTAAGTTTAACTGAAGTCGCCTAGAAACCAAATTTAAATAAGGCAATTCTAAAACAAAATAGATCCTTCTATACATGGAATCTGTACTATTTTAACTGATAATGTTTTCAATTGGTGTAAACTAATATTCTGCACATAAACATCCAAGCACTGGGGAAGAAAACTAGCAAAGACCGTGAATCCTTTTACATGTAAAGGAGAAAATTTTATTGTTGTCATTTCTTGAATGAAAATGTAGGTGAAGAGCATCCTTTCAGGTCTGTAGGAAGCAGGGCTTTTCCTTCCAAGACAAGCCCCAATCTTTCCAACAGTAGCAACATGCATCTAACAGCAGCTCTTCATCTGCTCTCACAAATTTTCATAAAGAGAGGGGACTGCAGGTTTCCAGACAAGATATGCTGCCTGATACAAATTCAGCTAATTCACTCCTGGAAAAGGGGTTGGTTTTTTTTGGCTGAGAACTGTAGTGACATGGCCATCTCCTCTGGAATAATTAGAAGTAAAATGGAATGAGTCATGTTTTTCTCTATAAAGGTAATGCATGCAACAAAGGGTGCATTTTCAAATCTTGTTGCCAACCTCTGTGTTTGCCATAGCTGTCACTTTCCTGAAGTCATTTAGGAAGCAAGCACAAATAGCAGTTGTATTAACAGGGGAGCTCTACAAGGGGATGATCAAGTTTAAACAGCAGTTTCAAATGTGAGTCAGACTAGAGAGCCAGAACTGGGTAGCGTTTGAATTACTCTGCTATTCTTCTGTTAGCATCACATTCCTGACACTATCACTGAATGAACTTGCTTTGTAGTTTCCATGTGAGCTGCTGCTGAGGGCTAGTGATGGTCCAGCTGCTTCTTGCTACTAACAAAATTGCTATGAAATTTCTTCCTGATGCAAAGCACAGCAGAACTTTACACACTGATTTAAACTGATCATAGAATCATAGAATTGTCAGGGTTGGAAGAAACCTTAAAGCTCCTCTAGCCCCAACCCCTGTGCCTGCCCTGGGCAGGGACACCTGGCACTAGAGCAGCTTGCTCCCAGCCCCAGACAGCCTGGCCTGCAACACTGCCAGGGCTGGGGCTACCAACACCTCTCTGGGCAACCTGGCACAGTGGCTCACCACCCTCATGGGCAACAACTTCTTAACTTCCAACCTAAATCTCCCCTCCTCAAGCTTATGTCTGTTTTCCCTAGTCCTATTTCTGTCTGACATCCTCAAAAGTCCCTCCCCAGCCCTCTTGTAGCCCCTGCAGATCCTGGAAGGCCACAAAAAGGTCTCCTTGTTGCTTTCTCTTCTCCAGACTGAATAATCCCAACTCTCTCAACCTGTCCTCATAGGAGAGGTGCTCCAGCCTCTGATCATCCTCGTGGCCCTGCTCTGGACACCTTCCAGCACATCCATACCCTTCTTGTCCTGGGGGCTCCAGAACTGGATGCATTACTCCAGGTGAGGTCTCCCAGAGTGGAGTATAGGAGGAGAATCACCTCCCTGCCCCTGCTGGCCACACTGCTCTGGATGCAGCCCAGGCTAGGCTTGGCTTTCAGGGCTGCAAGTGCACACTGGTGACTCATGGTGAGCTTCTCACCCACCAGCATTCCCAAGTGTTTTTCCTCAGGACTGCTCTCAAGCCAGTCACTGATAAAGGGCTTGAGCCACTAAGCACTGAGTCAGTAATCCCACTGAATTGCCTCCTTCCTTTCTAGTGTGCTGTCACATTCATCTGCCAGTTTTCTGTTGCTCCTAGTTGTTGCTCCTCTCCAGTACTGATGCACTATAGCCCTGCTGAAAGGGGCTTCAGCAGCTGTCTTTACTCCTTTGTTTGTTTGGTTTTAACGTAATGAGACTGATCCAATGGCTTCTCTTGCTTCTTTGGTACACATACCTGTGACTGAAGACCTTAAATGTGACAAGTTGGTGCCTAAACCCATTTCAAATGCCACTGAAGTTGTGGTAGTTGCTGTGCCAGTGGGTGCATTATGCTCCCTCCCTCTGCTCATTGTGTGTTGTGCATGATGCCTCTCTGCCCTGTAGGTCTTAAATTACAATCCAGTTCCCAAACAACGGACCTGCTCCAGCTATGTAAAGAGTCAGTGCATGCTGCTATCAGCTGAAATTCAGACACAAGGTGCAGCTGAAATCTGTCAAACTTTTGACAGGTCAAAATGGGTTTGAACCCTTTGTTAGCAGCACACTAAGGTGCCTTCCACTGTTCATTGTCTGCACAGGAGGCCCTTGGGTGCCTCAGGAGTAGGAGTAAGACCACTGTGTCCTTTCCCCTTCTAGCTGGATCCCCAAAGAAGATGGCATTTCACCCTATTGACTGCAGGCTTCTGCCTGTGGAGCTCAGGGGACAAACATCATTACATCATTATTCCAGTAGAGTTACACATGATCCTCAGGTTAATAGGTAACAGTGGATGTATAGCCAGTTTTTCTGAAGCTGGAAATTCCAACAGGCTTCATGTCCCTAATTGTCTTCCAAGTTTTTGTCCTTTTAGTCCTGCTGGCTTCCAGCCTTCACCTGTTACCACCTGATACAGGTGTTTCAAAAATGCAGTGTGGATAAATAGTGCAATGGGCTAATACATTTGGCCTTATTTAAATTTGAACTACAAATAGCATTATGGTGTAATCTGGCTGCAGAAACACGAGCCACAGAAGTTCCAGCAGGTTTAATTTCCCAGTTACTCATCACTTTCTTGATTTACAGAGAAAGTTTATAATCTGTGACATTTTAGCTGACCAGCTCACAGCAGAAAGGGAAACACAAGTTCATTGCTTGTTAGTCCCAGCACTGAGGTGAGCATAATTCCTGGACTCACATGGTCCTTGTTGACATGATGGAATGACAGAGTTCATTAATGGATTCTGAAAGGCAGGATTAGGATTTCTACCCATTCTAGAAAATGTTGGTATTATTAAGAAAGTTTAAATATTGTTTTGGAGCATTAAAACTGTTTTCTTTCCTGAGAGAAAAAAATATATATACTTCTTTTATTAAATTGATAGGAGATACATTGCAAAGTTGCAGTCTTCCAGCAGGGGACAAAAGCATTTGGTCTAATGTTCTTTTGCACTGTTCTTTTGCCCTGCTATTTGCAGGGCAGAATAGTATAAAGTGCATTTGATTTCTGCATTGGCCTGTGCTCTGCAACCTGCTGTTGTTCTGCAGTGTTCACTGCAGGAGACTGACAAAGCAAAGGCTCTAGGTTTAAGACAATTTCTCAAGCAAGCACTGTACTTTCTCAACTTTTATTTAAAAACTAAACAAGGCATAATTGCAGCCAATAGATTACAGAGAATGGATTCTCTGTACTGTGCACAGGATCTGTGTTTAGAGAGCCTGCAGTTAGCTTAACGAATAATGCAATTTTTCATCCTGAAAAGACATTTCCTGGAAGCAGCTTTGTAAAGCCTTTCCAAAGAAAAAGCCTGTTTATCTACCTGTCATCTCACTAGTAAAGAAAAGATATTATTTGGAATTTAGTTTCTCATGTTCCTTACTGATCTGAACTGCTTATTACGGAAACATTTTCTCCAAAAGCAAGAATTTGGAAAATGAGTAATTCAGTGTTGAGTAGAACTCAGTAGTACATCATTGAAGGTGTTACAGCTGAAAAGAAAATGTGGCAAGAGTAATTCAGATTGTTGGGCACAATTGATATGTGTGTGTGTATATATAGGATTCATTCAAAGTTGGTTTAAGTGGGTAAGATAAATAGAATGAAAGATCAAAAGGAGGGAGATTGTCTTGGGATTTTTTTACTACACTTTCAGCTTTATTGCAAAGTGTCTACCCAAGATTTCTGGCTTTCATAACCTGTTCATGTTACAAACTTGGGTTCAAAAGAAGCCCAAAAGTAGACTTTCGTCTACTGCAACTTTGCCAGGTCTAAGAAGAAAAGGAATAGGTCAATATTGAAACTCACTCAACAACAACTGTTCTCAGGAACAAAAGGATACACTCCAGAATTAGGTAATGTTAGGCACAGGAAAAAAAGCCTCCAATGTCAATCTGAAAAAGATTCTTCCAGATTTTTTTCAGTGAAGAACCTGTGTTCCCATAGAAGCTGTGGGAAAGCCTGACTGCAATCTGGATGTTAAGTGATAGATGAGAGTCACTAAGGATGGCACTGCTACTAAAGGTGAAATAAAAATACTTTTTTGATGCACTTTGGCTATTAACACTAAGAAGAAAGCTTGATTTCTGAATGATGGCTGCAGGTTACTTGGATTGAGAGGGGAAAGTAAGAGGAAAATTCTGTACTGGGTTCTGTGTCCTATAGCAAGCTGTTATAAAAAAGGGAGTCATCAGACTCTGCTGTAAGTGGGCATGTGCTGGTAGAATCAGCTGTGAATGTTACCTGCACTCTATGGCAATCAATGCTCATGAATCACAAGCTCTCACTGCAGTGCTAAGTACCTCAGCACACCTAACTGGAAGTAGCAGCAGGAGCAGCAAGACAAAATCATGTGCAAATGACATCTACCTTATTATGTTTTCACTTCTTCAGGATTGGGTTGGGGTTTCTTTTCCATTTAATTTTAAGAGTTTAGAAACAGTGCTTGATTGGCACCTGAGCAGAAGCCCTCTAATTTACAGTACAGGACTCTGCTGAGCTGCCAGTCTCAGGAAGGCACATGTAGGATTTATCAAACTTCTTGGATTTCAGTGTTGCCCTGATAAATGTTCATTGAAGGGGACAAGTAAGTTGTAAAGAAAGATGTGCAAAGCTGTGAGGATGTGGGAGGAGAGTTTTATGTGCCAAGTAAACAGGGACAACAGACAAAAAAGCAATTCTTCTGGGTGAGGGGGTGGGGGGTGGGGGGGAAAGACCTTGAAATGATGCCTCTAAGCTTCTTATTGAGCTAGTTGTGCTGCTGACTGTACCTTTACTGTGATGTCCCTAAATGTTCTCTGTTTCCCTGAAATCTCCACCTTTTTCTTTTAAGAGAACTGGAAATGATAGGCTTGATGTTCAGGTATCAGCTGGCATTTCTATTGCCTCAGTGTCTGACAACATGCATGTGCTAGAATTCTGCACATTAATGCTGTGCAAACATCTAGTCCATTACCCTAAGGAGGAAGGAAAATTAAGCAGAATAGCTCACATCATGGCTTTTTAATGCAGAAGGTTATTGGGTGATGTGCATTCACAAGCTCACTAAATATGGCCCTGTTGATATCCTTATATCCTTCCCAGAAAATGGCAGCACTACAAAGTACAGGAATCCTAAAGCAGAGTAAAAAGAGAAAATCCTGCAACATGTATTTTTAGTAGCTTTAAATCTTCTTCACCAGAACAAATTAAAGCAGTTAGATAGTCTTGTTACTGCTTCAAAGATAAATGGTAAAATACAAAGCTGTCCTCTAGAGAATGTCAGGACACAGGACTGTTGTGTCCTGGCATTATTTCCATACAACAGAAGAATCCTTGTTTGTCTACGAGAAAAACAACTTATACCACCACAGCTAATAATGAAGTTAGCACAGTCTATAAAGGAGATTTCAACTGGTCTACAATCAGGACTAAACTGTAAAGGTATTTTGCCTCATTTGAAATTATTTTCTTTTAAATATTTTGTAATTATTTATTACCTTTTTTACTTATTTCAAAACCACAGAACTAACTTGTTCTGAGAGTGAAGCTCCTAAAGTTCACACAGAGGTTAATGGTAGTGCCAAACAAGGTTTTGTAGTGTATGTGTGTCTGTATGCAGATGCTTTCTTCTTGCAATCCAAGAACACTACTAAACTGCTAATATAGGTAATTTAAAATCTGGAAACACCACAGTTGTGTTCTCTGTACATTACTCATATATTCCCTTTTTTATCCTGTTCTTCATTGAAACACAGCTCCAGCTGGTGCCTGAAGCAGGCCTGCAGCTCCCAGAGGGTTCTCATGGATAGCAACAGGCTCATCTAATCTCAATGAAAATCTGCTGCTTGTGCCTCTAAATCTTCATGACAAAATGCATGGCCTTATATTCTATAGATTAAATACTCCACTCAACACAGAATCATTACCTGCTGTAGCCTGCATTTTCCTGAGCTGTTCAGTACTGAAGTATCTCAGCATTTTATCAAGATGCATTTTTTCACAGCATCCTCAGGAGGCAAGGAGTCCTGTACAGGATAGAATGATGAAGTGTATTAGTTGCCAGTAGGGCAGGGAATATCAGGGTAAATAAAATAATTCTCAACTTCATTTTTGTACATGGAAAAAAAGTGAATAGAAAAAAGAAATAAGAGTATAGAAAATAGAGTAAGAGAATAGAAAAAAGAGTAACTATGGTGTTTTTCTAACTATGCTTTCTGTATCATGGCTGATGGCATAATTGAAAAGATAAATATTAATAATATTTAAATAAATTGCCTGAAATACGGGTTTTTTTTGAAAGATTGGTACAGTGTTTGATCTTTTGACAAGCTTTGTATATATTCCCATGGATCAAAGACTTTTCCATAACTCTTGGTAGTCAGTACAGTCATTATTGGGGGTGCTGGTGGACAAGAAGCTGGACATGAGCAAACAGTGCACACTGGCAGCCCAGAAGGCTAATCACATCCTGGGCTGCATCAAAAGAAGCGTGGCCAGCAGAGCCAGAGAGGTGATTTTGCCACTTTACTCTGCTCTGGTGAGACNCATTCTATGATTCTATGATTATTTCCTATACATATACTATATACTATTTATTATACACTAGCATAAGTAGTCTCCTGATACACTCATCTATATGCAATTAAACCTCCCAAATATCCCACTGCTTCTTTAATTTCAATAGCTTTTTCCAGACTTATCTTTTTCTCTGAAGCAATATTTCCTTCTGGTTTTTTGAAAAAGACTCAGGTTAGAAAGAATATGTAAAAAGAGTCACAAAAAAAATGCTTTTATTCTTGAAATTCAAAAAATATCTATATCTTTTTGTAAGAAGAATGAGTGGCACTATGCTCCTTGAACTCTGCTAACCTGTGAAATCAAGGGCTAGCATGAGCCAGGCTAGGGGTTTGCTAGTGGTTGGTATCACCTTCCCATGCTTTCTTCTGCAGTGGGATGACTGCTGAGGCAAGCCCTGTATTAAGTGTGTTAATTTCAGCTTTGTGCAATCACTTGACCTGCAGGAGGTGAATCATTCAGCCATTTATCTGCTAATCAATTCTGACATCTTCCAAGAACAGGCATAATTAATCACACCTCCCTTGGTTTTGTGTTTTCATAAACAACATTGTTCTGCTGTCAAGATCTCTTGGTTCGATCTAGTTGGGAGCATACCACCTGTGATTCAAGACTGCTTTCTTTCGTGACAAAACATCATGTTGATAAAATAACCCCTTTCTTCTCATTTAATTATACTATAGTTTTCTTGAAGGTGATGCCTACTTTGGAGAAGAGTAATAAAATATACTAATTCTGTGGAAAGGAATAAACCACCACAAATACTGGCTCACTGAGCTGTATGACCAATCACTCGGCACAGGAATAGGTTTGGCCACACTGCTTAATCTTCCATTCCTGTTTATTATTCTGTGGTTTGTTTGGATAACAGAGTCTGTTCCTGTGCTTTGATGTTACACACCATTGCTCTGGGAATGTTGATCTGCCTCATCTTTTTCTTCTCATTTCTGGTTCCAGAAAGCATTACCTGAGATCTTCCATATATTTCCAGAGGCAGATATATTTCAGGTGGTTTTGGTGATTTTCCTAGCCCTCTTTGTCCATATTTGCTGTCACATCACATTAGAGACACCCAGCTGCACTTTCAGAACATCATGTATTGTTTGATGCTGCATGAGGTATACAGATTTCATCATTTCCTCTCAGCATGGTACATTTCAATACCCCAGCTCTGTCTGAGCTTAAAAGACCTACATAAGTCCTCTCTTACAATGCACTACATGGTAGCAAATCCTGAACAGAAGGGAGGATGATGAGACACAATTGAACTGGCTCTCTCAAAAGTTACTAATGGGCTATTTCAACTATCAAGCTGAGTAGGTCTCGGCCCTCTTAGTGACTAGTTTCCTGTATTCTGCTGAAACAGACCACTTATGCAATCTCTGGGATGGCAAAGTCCACCATAGAAACTAGTCTGGGTTAAAGATTTCCTTACAGCCTTCAGCAAAATGGACTTAAAAGACTTAGCATGTCACATGCAGATAGGACCTGTGCAACAGGTGATGCTACCTACACCCAGGCTTACTTCACAGGAACATCTTCACAGGTCCACTGTTGATGCACCTGTGAATAAGAACAAGCACACAGTAATCATCTAACCAACTGAATTGTCTAAGTCACATTGAGATCTTAGTTGCCAATATGGTGCCCCTCTGTATCTCTTGATATCTAAGCAAATTAAAAAATAAAGTCTTCCAAGTTTCAAATTCTTACTGCTCTAATTAATGAGTCCAACCTATTTCAGGATTTCCCCTGCTTTACAAAAGAGAACATACAGACTCATTTAAGTTGTTTACTTACCAAATAATTCGTGAAAAGCATGAGCAGTTAAGAAAGCATAAATTCCCCAAATCCATTTGACCAATGTATTAAGTATTCACTGAAAGTAATGGCTTTCAAATCAAAATGTTGACACACAGAAGAGGTCCTTAGATTTTGAGCTAGCAGAGTGGTTCTTTCCACTGTGTCAGGTGAAGCTGATACCCCTCTGATCCTGAGCTGGATCTGGGGAATCCTGGGCTCTGATCCCTGAGACTTCCTATTCCGCTGGCACATAGGCAAGATCACTCATACAGAGCTTGACATTTAGATTCCCTTCACTCTCCTTTTCTAATCTTCTTTGTTAGCCTACTAAACTTCTTATGTGCTGCCTGGTTAAAAGACTTTGCAAGAGCACTGGCAAGAGCCCAAGCTTTGCAGAGCATTTAGTGCCAGAAGATACAACTTGGAATACTTATAAGGCTGAGGATGTATTAAATCTAGGTCTGAGGATGTATTAAATCTAAGTTTCCCATTTGCTGTTCAAAAGCTGTAAACATCAATAACTGCATTTTAAACTGAAGAAGCAACTCCAGTTTGTTCTCTAAAAAAATAGCTCTAGCTACATACCTTCAGGTTTCAAGCCCCAGGGAGAACAGAAATCTATCTGCAGCCTTGCCTCCATTATCCCAATTTCAGAGAAGATGGAATTTCAGAAACAACCCAAGCTTAACATTTCCCCTTTGACTTGTTTCTATGAGTGTCCTTGCCCAGAAGCTCATAAATGTCTTCTCAGGCTTGCAACTCCTCTCAGGCATTGCAGAAGGAGCTTAGGCACCCAATCCTAGGTTTTGGAATCCTTTGTGATATCCAAAGGTGTCTAATATAGAGGCTCCTTTCAGTTTATCAGGTATTGTACATCTGATAGGTGTGTGCATCTAAAGATAGATTACATTGCCAGATATAGTATAGACCCAAGGAAATCCTGTTCTGTGCATGTAGCAAAGGTGTAGTGACTATGTCCACAAAAAGGTGTAGCTTGGAGATTTAAATACTGAGCAATTTATTTACCTAACGGAACATGAAGAGATCAGCTGCAGAAATAGATTATCCCTGTGCTCTTAGCCTGTAAACAATCTTAAAATAAAAATCAGCTGTTTCAGGAAGTGTGATAAAGAAGAGACACAAATCCTGCAGAATGTGTCCTTTTTTATTCCATTTAGCCCATGCCTTGCCAGCTAATGGAGACTGAGCAGCTGCATCCAGCCCTTCGTGGTAGAGGTCTGAATGATGGTAACCCATGAGACCTAACAGAAGGTCATTACTAAAGAAAGCACTGATTGGAACTGTAGCAATTTTATTTTGTTTTGGAGAATAAGATCTGTGTATGCAAAGACTCAAATATGTGGTTAGTGCTAGTACACTTTCCTGAATTTAGCAGAATGTGTGACTGGATACATGTATAAATGGGAAGAAAACCACAGGGATTCAGGTCCTGATTCAAGTGGTATGTGCAATCTTCCAAGATTCCCATCCATTTCCTAGAGATTTAAATCCCTATGTAATTTTGAGGCTCTATGTTGCAACAAGTAGCTGTTTCTAAATTCTGCATTGTTCTATCCAATATTGATTTAGCATCTAGTTCAGTGTATCCTTAGACCTGCTTCTCCTTTGCTGTCAATAGTAGTTATGTCCTGGCAGGAGTCTATGGTAAAGAATAAAAATCAACACTTCTCCCAAATACATGTCTCCCAAATACAAATATAGGGAGGATAATTTTAGTTTGTCTTTGAATTTTAAGCAACTTTCAGACCAGGTAGCTATGGAAATAAGACATTTGTGGTTATCTTGACTGCAGACATGTCCCTCTGCAAATCCTCCCTTTCCCACAGTAACTTTTGAGTCTGTTTACTGATTTCCATACTAATTGATGCTAAAAACAGTGGTCTCAAAGGCAAGATGCTACATGTTTCAGGAAGCAGGGAAGAGTTTATTAATGCTTCTCCTAAAAGAAAAGCTAAAACATGACCCTGCAAATATAAGTACATACCTGACATGTGAAACGTGGTTTATAAACATCTGTCTTGGTTTTGGCCTCCCCAGCTGGTCAAAACCATGCAGCTGCTCACTCATTTCAGCTTCTGGACAGTCAGTTTCAAAAGCTGTGGTGTTACTGCATGATGAAATCCCTGAAACTCAGGAAATTTGCTTGGGTAATGCAGAAGGCTCATTAATAGATGAAGATTTTCATTTTCTGGAGAGGAACTTCCAGAAGCAGTAAACCCTCCAACTCTGGAAATGTTGAGCAAAAATTCTACCCTAGGATTTCTCCATTTATGAATATTGGCATCTGAGATTATGTTTCCAAGAAACAGCATTTCCTCTGTATGTGGTTTACTCAAACTGGGAAGCCTCTTTTATTAGCCTGCATTTTAATTTTTTTTTTTCCTCAGGATAAATATCTGTCAGAGCACAGCAAGACAGAAAAGAAGAGCTTTCATCATGTTAATTCACCTTCCAACTCTGTATGTTTGAATTGGTCCTTTAGGTCTAGGAACACATTTAAGAAGAAATATAGTAGAGTAAAGAAAAAAATCAAGAAAGCTGAAGCTGTAGCCATGTAAATCTGTGCAACTTCTGTGATTATTTACCCCTATGTAACAGTCACATAAAAAACCTCTTCCTAGGAGATTTCTATCTGTTTATATGATGCCAAAAACTTTTACCAAGGCTAAAGACTGAAGAAATCAGATTCCATTTGCAATTCTGCCACAAACTTCATGGATAATCCTAAGAAGTAGTTGATTTTTTCCCATTTAGCCATCTGTGAAATAGGAATATAATTGGTTTCATAAGTGCTAGCATGTCTGAATATTTGTTTGCTCGTGTATGGGCAGGGCTTGTAACCTTTAGATGGAAAGAACAGAGCAAGAGATGTAATATCATTGCTGCATAATAGCAGGGAAAGGGCTAACTAACTGATGTGTGAAACCTGACACTTCAAGGTCTACAACTAGGTAGAAAATTCATGCATGAATTGCCATGTCCAAGTCAGAAACCTCATGTACTATATTGTCTTCTAGTCTTTCCCAATCTCTTAGAATTCTGACTCATCATTATTTAGTACATTTCTCTTTCTTTTTTTACTTTTTTTTTTCATTTAATTTATAGATCTAACTTATGATCCCAGAACTTAGGCCAGGCAGTTACCTGATGTGTAAAGATACAGCTGTGGCAAAGGTTAGAGTTGGGCTAGCCACTAGCCCAGTGACAGATGCTCTCTAGTACCTGCCTCACCACAGGAAGGGAAAAGGAATAAGAGAGAGACTTGGGGATTGGAAAATAAAACTAATTGTACTTTAATGAAAAATAACAACAATGTAATGAAATATATATAAGTATATATACAAAACCAATACCAAATTCAACACACACACACACACACACATTCCTCCCCCCCCCCCCCCCCCCACGCCCAACACCCG
>VWZO01002598.1:37194-98243 GCA_013396975.1 Bucco capensis | reverse complement strand
ATGCTGTGGCAGAAGTCCCAGAGTGGACTTAATGACAGATAAGATCTGAACTCAGGACCTGTTTTTTGGAACTGGATTCAAGAACTCATGGATTGGGAACAAAGGCACAACAGAGTCCCTCTCAGCTGTCAGCCATTGAAGAAGAGCAAGAGAGAGCCCCACCTTCATGATCCCTCAGCTTCCTGCTCAATGTGATGTATATGGAAAGGAATACCTAGCTGGTCAGTTTAGGATCACCCGAACTGTCTGCTCCTCCCTGCAGCTGCAGCCTTTTACTCTGCACCCACAACATGGCACACAAGATTTAGCAGTATTTTGCAGCTGATTCAGGAGGTGAGCTTCTGGCATCTACTACTAAAACTTTGCTTTTTATTAAAGACATACTGTGCCTGGTTGTCCTGGTTTGAATTATGGCCCTAAACTGACCAAGAAGGTATTCCATTCTATATACATCATATTCAGTAAGTCCCTGAAACTTTGACACCAAGCTTGGGCCTTGGGCTCTCTTACATAAAGCCTAAGACCCAAGCAAGGCAGATGCATCAGTAAGCTATTTAGCAGCTAATTATCAGCAAATACAGAAAGGAGAGTTTGGTGTTTCTATTCTTCTGGAAGGCTGAGCACCTGAGGTTGTGGACTGGTAATTGCTCTGGTGAGAACTTTTGTCTCTTCTGCCTTTGATCTCAATCCAAGAGTTCCTCAGTCCCAGGATGCAGCCCCTGAGTCTGATTTCCATCTGCTGGTGAGTCCTTCTGCCACAGCATCAGTGGTGAGGGGGAGGTAGTGGCTATCAAGGAGGGGTTCCGATGTGGTATTGGTTTTATATATATATATATATATTTCATTTTATTGTTATTATACTCATTAAAGTAGTTTAAGTTTTCATTTCCAATCCACAAGTGTCTCTCTCTGTTAATTCCCTTTTTCCTTCCTGGAATGGGGGAAAAGTGGGTAATAGAGAATTTCTGTCACTGGATTAGTAGGTGGCCCAGCCCTAAACCTTGAGAATAGCTTTTCAGTTTAAAGAATTATTTGACTTATCAGTATCACTAAAAGAAGTGAAACAAATATTTTTTAAATATTTTATACTTCACTGATTCTGATCACTATTTTTTTATTTAACTCAAATATTATAGTAAAAGTTCCCTTGTTAAAACACAGTGGGAAAATATGATCTTGTGTTTACTATAAAAAAAACTGCAAGTGAATTCCTGTCATACTGAATGCACTGTATTTAAAATATTCTAGTTTTTTCTGATCTTCAGTCTTGAAATAGACCTACCATGTTTGTTTATATTGGAATATTGAGATTCAGTTTTATTGACCTCCTAATGAATTTAGCTGATGTTATAAACCATTAGTATTTCTATGACTTGAGCAAGGTTGCCATGAGAGTTCTGCAAATAGTCAAAATTCTGACCTTCTCCTGATACTAGAAAAAAACAGAGAAATGTAGGCATTATCTTTACATCTTTCTAAACTAAAATCCATCATAAACAACTCCTTTATACATGTACTGAAATGTATTTGATACCATCACCATTAGCCTCAGGGGCTACTCTTTAGTCTTCCCTCTAAATCACAGCATAGACCTCATCTAGTCTGTAATCTTTGCCTGGTTTTAACATCTTTTCTGTGTGGCAATGTTCTTCAAACTGTTTTTTCATGTGGTCTGCCAAACTCAGTGAAAGCAGACCACAGCTACTATGAAGAGAGAATGGAATTTGTAGAAGTTAACCCTATTCTGTACTGCAGAAGTAAGACACAGGCGGATGGGGAAAGTAACTGCAGCTACAAATAAAAAGCATTTGAGCTTGTGTGGCAAATTCTTAGTGTGTGCTAGAGCTGGCTTGTACCAAGGGAGAGATAAGAGAAACATTGGGAGAGTCTGTCGTGTAGCAGGAAGTCCAAAGCAGAGCCTCACAGAAGTGTTGCAGAGATAGTGGCCAGGGAGGTGGCAGCTGTAATTTGGTAACCTGTTCTGAAGAGATCCTGATTTCTGTCTGTTTCTTCTCCCCTAGTAGGAGATAGGTGGAAGCATGTCTATTATCTCTTCCAGCTTCTGCTCCCTGCCCTTCTCAGTGAGCACTGCAATGAGGATTCATCTATTTCTTCCTAGTGTTGTCTACCCTTATGTCAATAAATTATCCTTATCTGTTAGAGTTCCTGTCATCTCCTTTGCTGACCTTTTGTTCTCTATTTACTTGAAACATTTCTTATGATTTATCTTAACCTCTGGAGCAATCCTTCTGTCATTCTCTGTCTTTGCTTCCCTCTCTTTTATTTCACAGTGGCTTAACTTCATTTTGTAATTTTTCCAGTCCTTTATAGTTTTTGGTTTAGATCTTTTGAATGACTCTCTTGTATTGAGAACTTATTGTAGTTCTTTCTATATTGACCCTTATGGCCTTTTCATTGTCTTATTTTTTTAAAGCCAGGAGCAAAAAAAATAAGAAACCCAAACCTTGTTTCTACACAGCTAACACTCTCTGGCAGTTAATTTGCAAAAGCAGAACTGTTACATGAACCACCTTTGTTTTTCTTACAACTTCTCTTCATTCCAGAAGTCAGAAAAAGCTGATAGCTGTTACATCTGAACTATGTTGATGAGCACATATAAATATATGATCCTGTCTAAGTTACAAACATCAGTGCAGTGTCAGGTCACAATAACAGACATTTCCCAACATTTCGGGGATGGTCCTGGAGTTCATCTCTTCAGTCTTTTTAATTGTCTCTGGATCAGCTCCACTAGACTCTGTCCACTGATTACACTTGAACTTGTGTTACATACAACATTAACATGCTTTATCCAGTTGGCTACACTCAAAGTATCTTTGATCTTGAACAATGGGAAAGAAATGCATTTATTTGATGTGAATTTCGAAGAAGGGAATTTCCCCCTTATCTCCACTTTGCTGCCCCAAAACCCCCATAGATATAGGTGATTCTCAGTGGTATAAGTCTGCAAACATTTTCAGTCACTTTACCTGAAGTCCAAGCTTTCAGCTCTCACAGCACTGGTTTCCTTACAGGAACATAACACAAGTATTCACAGGACTCATTAAATAACATACCACTTCAATATATTTAAAATAAAATTCCTATGTCCACTGTCTTTTAAAAGAAATTTGTGTCAATATCTATAATTAGTGTAATTAATTAGACTTACAGCTTCAAGTCTTTGACCACCCACTGTTAATTTTAGCTTAGCACATTGAAACAATGACTAGAGAGATTTTTTTTCCTTGGGACATATATAAAATGCCAGCAAAAATGCCAAACTGATCTATTCAGAAATTTATCAGTAATGTCTCTTAGTAGTTAGTCTTGGGAGCCTTATTTTCTTCGTTTCTTCTGTTTCCTAGTCCTCTTGAATTTCTGTGTTTGCTTCTTTTTACTTCAAGTGTAAAATTTTCAGTGGCAGACACAGAAATCAGTTTCTTTAAGAAATGGGTTTTCATTTTAGTGTGTGTGGTTGTTACAGAGCAGGTACATACACATGCCATATATAGACATGAATATGACATTAATTAAAACACTGTATTGTGATGCCCAAGCTACCACACAGTCAGAGACTCTTTAAATGCCTGTCATTGCTCATTATGTAGGACAAGCAGCTCAGCACTGGTAATAGCCCATCATCATTCAGAGGAGCACATGAACGCTGCACACCATACAAACTGAGCTGGCATTTTACATTTCCTATAACACAATCTGAAGCATCCTTTTTCATGTTTCCCTACAATGACTGTAGACTTTATTATGAAATATCTGAAACAGAAGAAAAACTACCTCCTCAGAGTCTGCATTACTATATCTGTTCTTTAGAACACAACTTCCCTCTTCTTATTCCCCCCCCACCCCAGGATTCTATCAAAAGCTTTAAAGCTATCCTGCCATTTTAACTCTGTGTTCAGAAAATTGCATGTATATCTGAGGTCTCTAATTGCCCAAATGTGATGCTCTGTACTATTTCAAACTTTCTGCATTTCAGTTTTTGCACCTCTCTGTTGTTTTTTGTTGCAAATAATCATAGAATNTGGACCTGCTCCATCAGCTCCATGTCCTTTCTTTGTTGAGGGCTCTAGAACTGGAAATTAGTTTTTCTGGATTTCCTAACACATCTTTTACATCTTGCTTTTACTATATTCTCAGTGCATATGCTTAACATTTTGGCATCTTCCTATATCACATCAGATTTTTTTCCCCCAGGTGATGGTTTTTGCTCTTGGCTCCTTTATGGCCATTGCACAGCTTGCTATAAGCAGCTATACCTGCTGAATTCCCAAAGCATTTTGAGTTTTTGTTCACTGATCAGATCCAGGTTCCAACTTGGGGCTATGCAAATACATCTGAAAGGTGAAGCCTTTCCTTCATGTGCTCTGTCTTAATAGCTGGAGTCATCATTACAGCTATCAGTCCCCAGTTTGAACTACTCAGTCTCTATTATTTTGCCCAAATGCCATATTTCTTCAAGCACAGCCCTGAAACCCAGCCAGGTTTTGACATTTTTCACTAGATCTTGCCAATGGCATGAGGCTAGGTGCTTCCCAGCAATTCTAAGCCTACTGACACACACAGGGTCTACAGAGTATAAAACACTTCAGCAGCTTTCTGATGAGATTTCATTTGGAGTGATTTCTACTTTCTTGTGGCTTCAAAGCACATCTTAATTGTTAAAAACCTCTGCCTTTTCCTTTCATGTTAAAATCTTTTTCTTTAGTTATTTCTTTGTTCTTTATCACACAGCTCTTTGTTTCATTGCTAGTAAGTGTCCACTCTTATCTTCCTACTTATTTCAAAGAAGGGTTTTTTCTGTCACTTTATAGTTCTACCTTGTGAATAGGCAGTCAATAGAATCCATTTATTAATTATTGACTCTAGACTGATAGATACTTGGTTCAGTCCTCCTCAGACACCATGAATCTCTAAAGAGGAATGCAATAATCTGAAATTTTTCATTATTACAGCTTTCTAATAGTGACCAGAAGCTGAGCAGAGAGATTTCTCAGATAGCAACAAAAAAAATTGGGAAGAGTTTAAAACTAATGGGTGTACACTAATTTCCTTTCCACACTATTACATGCAGAGACACTAATAGAAGGAAAGTCTTTCATATCCTGAAGCATGTGTTAATATTTTGAATCAAGAGAAGCAGCAGCATCCAATTATCCTGTGTTTCAGGGATCACTTGTCCTCTGTTCTGAAACCTGCAGTTTAGTTATGCCAAGGGATGGCATTTCATTTCCTTGATATCAGTGTTAGGTATTGGTTCTCTAATTAAACAGTCTCCTTTTAATAAAAAATTAAATTTGCAAGTGTGAATTGCTACAGTTAGCTGTACAAATTGTCTCTGTGAAATCACAGAGGAATTAACAATTGCATACTACACACTTTGCCTCATGTTAGTAGTTTACAGAAAATGATCAGAAAATGCAATTAATTACAGTAAATGATCATATTTTTAGAAGGTCAGATGAATATTAAAGAGGAAGTTGTGTTCACAGCACAGTAGTTATTTTTACAAATGCCTTCTTTAAGACTTATTCTTGTAATACATTTTTTAAATTCAGTTTTCATTGAAGTTCTAGTTCTTTATCTCAGTTTTATGATATGCAGGTATTTCAAAGGGCCCTTAAGTCCATTGTTTTCTGTCATAATGTCTCATTATACTCAATGTCAGTTTTGCCTTTTGGATTTTAATAAAATAATGATATTTTTCTGCAAGGAAAATCTAAGTGGTGGACTAAAGAAAGAACATTGGATTTCTTTGCTTAGAAGAATCATTGGCATTTTAGGCATACACTAAATAAAAGCACTAATCTATAATTATAGGTACTTACATTAAAATCCCAAGCATCTATTTTTAGGACAGTATGATAAAAATTCTAATGTAGCTGGCAAAGCAAGAAGAAATATCTGAAGAAACTAGAAAGAAATAGACCTTTCTGCCCATTTCCCAGGTATTTTCTTTTAGTTTGTGTTGCAAACCACTAATAACAATTGCAATTAATATTGTATAATTTAAGTTTATTAGCCCCAATCTCTCATTGAGCTGAGACATCCTTCAAAAAATCCATCCTGCCACATGGCCAGGCAAATGACCAGATCATTGATGCAGTTGCCAGGCTGTCACAAACCTCTGTTTGTGCAGTATGAAAGCATGAACTGAAAAAGCCAGAAGTCATTCGTTTCTAAGAAGGCAGCAGCCAAGCATGCTGATGTGTCAATCACACTGCGGCATGACAGACTTGGACATGTTAGTGGAAGTCAATCTGATCACAAGTAACAAATACACATTTTTCTTACTGAAGTTGCTCATTGCTCTACCTTTATTTAGTTTGAAACCCAGCTCTCTGCTTCCAGTTCCTATTTAAGTTCCCTCGATTCCCACCAAGAATTAGGAGTTGGCGTTTATTTACTCTAAAACCCTATTGAAGAGTGATGATATCAGATTGAGAAGAGAACTCTCTGTTGCCCTGAATACTGACTATTGAGTTTTGGATGTCTTGAATAAATTCCTTGAATAGAGAATAAAGCAGTAAGCTGCACCACTCTTGTCAGGAGGAAAGCAAACTGAAACATTGTACATTTTGGTCTCCAATTTCATGTCTAAAAGGTCTTTCAGGATTCTGCTGAAACATATGTCAAGGTTTGCTATCAGTCAGTTTTAAGGAGAAATCTTTTATTGGCTACTTATCTTACTTGGCTATGGTTCCAAATAAGCATGTGTTTTATGCAATCTCATCTTAATCACAATTTATACTTCAAGAGAAATCACTGTAATCTTTGAAAACACTTTTCTAGTGTATTTCAGGTATTTGATTTTAAAAGTAGTAAGGCCAGGAGAGGGAAATGGCTGCTATCTTTATACCCAGGAATTACACTGAAGGGTTAGAGAAATTAGACACCTTGTTTTGCACTAATTACTGTGTTAAAGAACTTGTGCTTCAAACAATCTAGGGGACAGCAAGGCACCAAAGAGAGAATAAGCTATACAGACTGGAACTACTAATACCTTCTGGAAGGACATTCAGAACTGAACTTTGGGAGAAAAGGCAGTGAATAGAACCAGTGGGATAATTACCTAAAGTTCTTGTGGTTTTGCACCTTAGCAAAGCAAATATTCACTGTATCATGTGAGGGGTAGTCTGAAGATTAGGAAAAGGGAGGCTTCAGAGTAGGCAGAAGTGGCAGCTATTGACAGGATGAGGAGGAGGATGGTGAGGAAAGACAACAGAGTTTTCTCAGTAGTAAGGACAAAGCAGCTTTTAAAACCAGTCACTTACAACTGATCAGCATTCCCATTATGAGGAATTCTGAACTTGTTCTTCAGTTCCCAGGAAAATCTGTTTGTTCCTGGTGCCTGTGAGAGGAAGAATTTCTTGACACAGTGTCGGCAAAGGCAGTGGAAAGGGGATTTTTTTATGTCTTATTAAACATACTGGTGACAGGGAAAAAGAATACCTTTAGCTCAAAGATATCCTCAGCTGTCTAAGCATTGAACAAACATGAAATCATAAAAAGAGAGTAAACTTTTGCTCTTAAAAATGTTCATTATTCTTTATCCAAAGTAGGCTTCTCTGCACAAGTTTAGGGACAGTGCTGGAGCTCTAATGAGCTTCCAGATGACAGATCCAAATACTTCTGTGAAAATGCTTTAAAGAGCTCTTGAGCTGGAGATTCATTCTGATTCTTGCCATATAAACAAGAGCACCACGTCTTATGAGTTATTTGACATATATAAGACTTTGATTGTAATGTACACAGTATTTTGTATCTGTTTATTTAGCCCAAATGTCTTTCTTACTGTGTCCAGAATACTGAAAATCCTTTGTGCTCTCAGTCTTTTGCTCCTAGCACATGGATTTGAAGGTAACTTCTGCACAATTCTCTTCAGAGTTAAAATAGATTTCACATCAGGATTTCTTGGATGACTGTTTTGCACATGGAATGAATTTAAAGACAGCAAAGCTGAACTAGTTTTCTGCTAATTTTGATTCTATCAACATAAAGGAAAGAGTAGGTATTTTTCAAATGCAAAGCAACCAGGTAAACTCAATCTTCTCTTATGCTCAAAAATGGCAAGAAAGGATCCTAAATGAAAAGAAAAGCACTCTAACAAGCTTTTTTTTTTTTAAACATCAGGTACACAGGAATTATATTCCATGCTGTCAATATGGCATTGTATAAACAACCTCCATGGCTACTGCTAAATTACTTCTTGTATGTTCTCAAGTGTAGGGTTGAAAATTTTTGTAAGGTTAAAAATTAAACTACCTCATTATAATGTTAAACTTTAATATTTGTCCTCCAGTCTAAGTAATTCTAACACATAGTTACTTAATTGCTATAACTACTTAGTATTACCATGAACCATTTTGATTTTGTAGCCATGGAATAATTAGAAATAGTGATGCTATGAAAGCAAATTGTGATGAAATGCTTTTTATGAGATTTGTCTGCATGCTTTTTAAATACAATATAAATTATAGCTGTAAACCCCTATTTTAGATGTATGGAATGTCATAGGGTATTCCTTCTAAATAATACAGAGCTGCTTCTCCAGCAAATATTTACTTACAAATCAGTTCAAGGCAAGAAGTTTTGCAAAGAACTCAGTAGACAGTGTATTGGTCTAATGATCTCCAATAACAGTGTGCTTGTGGCCAGGATTATGAATTATTAAGAAAAAGCTAACAACAAAAAACAGATGAAGGGTTGGAAAAGAAGATAAAACACGACAACAATGGCACTGGTCTTCTAAATTTGTTTCACTGAGATTTCTGTATTTACACAAAGTTCTTTGCCTTAATATTTTTTATACATGTGTATATCTAATTTCATTATGTTTCTCTTAACTGTGAGGCATAAGAAAACCCTTCAGAAAAAAGGAGGTTTACTTAGTATGGAATATTGCAATTTAAGCAATATTTTGCCCATGGTTTTGCTTATATTTCGCTTACTTTCCCTTCATAGCTGAATCTTTGCTTTTAGCACCAATTGTCAAATGATAGTACATAAATTATGAAACAATTACATTGTATGTTTTAATATGTTCAGCTTATGATGATTATAAAAAATTTTATGATGGTTATAAAATATAGTGCAGCACTAAGAAATAATTATCACAGAATGAGCCAACATAAAGGATCAGCATTTGATTTTCAACATAAACAGCTGCATGCTAAAGCAAAAATGGAAGGCCTTATAATATTTCCCTGTAGTCATAGAAAAATAGCAGTTTTTCTTTGGGCAGATTCTTTGGTAACACATAAGTCACACTGTTCATCAGCCCATGCAATTCACTATTGTGTCTCAGTGTAATATAACTACTTAAATCCAAATAAAACCCCAAACCCAGACCAGGATATCAAAACAAAAATCTGTATGTGTCTGCCTCCAATTGAATATTGGCAAAAGCAGAACAATATTGCAAGAAATATTACTCCAAGTAATATATTGTGTGACTAGATGGTATGAATACCATTTGCAATCCTTTAAGATACCTCCTTTTTATAAGAGGTATCTCTTCTATGTTTTTTGGCTCAGTCCATGTCCTTTCCATTGAATTCAAAAGTGCCTTTGTGTAAATCAACTGCACACTGCTGTCAAGATTTTGTCAAGTGTGTTAGAAACAATACATATACAGAGAGGTGAGAACAGCAAGAGGCTGTTTCACCCAGCAGTGTACATTCTTATTCTCTGCCTTTGGTGAATATCTGCATGAGCAGCTTCTGGCTTGGGGGGAAGTTTGGAGAAGGTCTCTGTGCCTGACAATTCAGCATGGCCAGTCACTTCACTAGAACAAGGTTCAGTGGGGCTGCTAGAGGCTGGACCTGACTTTGTAGAAGAGGCAATGGGAGCTTTGTTTCCGCTCTTTAAGGGCATTGCTATGTTTTGTATAGATGTTGAAGATGCTGCTACACAAGCTCCCATTGTAATGGAGCAACCATAGAGACACAGCAAGGGGCAGGCCAGCAGCTCCCTTCCTTCCAGTGGCTCCATGCAGTNCTGCCCACTGCAGGGGTGTTGCACTAGATGAGCTCCAGAGGTCCCTTCCAACCCAAACCATTCTAGGATTCTATTCCAGCCCAGTACTTCTGCCTTTCAAGCAGCACTAGCTTCTGTTCTAGCCAGGTAAATTAAACAGCAATGGAGTTGAACAGAAAAACATTGCTCAGTGCTGCCAGCTCGGTGGTTTTGGGTCAAAGCAGAATGATTTGACAAAATGTTTTGTCTTTTTCTGTGTTCTAAAATCAGCAGCTTTTGCAGCACAAATTAGATATCATGAAAGCCTTTTTATTCCCATTAGTGTATTCTGAGTACAGTAGGAAAGCTTACTCCTGAATAGTCCTTACGTATCTCTACTCAGAGGTACCTTTGAGGGGATGTGATTAAACAAGATTTTTAAGAATGAGTTGTCATCATTTTCAGTATTATTTGTGTTTCCTAGCTTTTGATAGTAACAACACAAACATCTCTCCCATTTTAAGTGTTGCTTCTAAGATATGAAAAACAGTGACCTGTCAGTGCTTGCACTAGTTGTAAAGAGAACCTAAGTGTGACTAGCCAAGATATACACATCTGTACTCTATAGGGTTACAGTTAGTCAGATGAATTGCACATCTTTTCTCTATCAAGGGGCTTGCAAATATTCCAGCGACATGACAATCATTGCATATTCATAGCCTTTAGATTCAGAGAGGTGTCTCTTTGTCCCCAGTCTGTACTGATGTATGAGCTTATTCCTCGTCAGGTGCAGGACTTTGTCTTTCCTTTCCCTGAATCTCCTGAGTCCTCCCAGCCTATTTCTGCAGCTTGTTGATTTTTTTTCTGAGTAACAATCTGCACTGCAGTATATTGGTCACTATCTTACCTACATGTCACCAAATTTGGGGGATGAACAATTAAAATGTATGTATCTCACTCCAGTGTGAGGACTCCAAGAACCAGAGCTAGACATTTCTACTGCTGAAAGAGAGAATAAAACACCACTGACAACTAAGGCTTAGAGTAAGGACTCAACAGGAAACACCACAAATGATACATTCCAACCTGAATCTCTTCCTTCCAGAGTTTAGATTCAACAGCTGCATTGTGATGCAGGATGAGGGGGCTGTTACAAACAGTCCAACAAAGAAGCAGTAGTCTTTCCAAAAGTACTCCACAGACAGTGGATTTTCTTTTGCCTGGCAGACTAAAATTTACAGTGCTCAGATAAGAAAATGGGGAACAACTTCTGAACACTTCCTTACCTGAGCAGGCTCCAGTCCCACATTGCTCAACTTCCAGGAGTCTCATAAGCCTCAGGCTTAAATCCAGAATGGGAAGAAAATATTTGTGGCTTGTCCTAGTAAAAAAAAACAACTACTGGATTGCTAGGAATGAAAGCATTGTATAAGACAGGAGAAAAAAAAAAAGGAATGTAGGTACAAGAAGGAGCTAACTAAAGCAGTTAGGTACTCACCTCAGTTTGTGGTGAATAAGCATGCCTGNATTCGCGAAGCCTAGCCATACATACATAGAAGAGCTTAATTTCAGAAGGAAATGGTAATTATATTGACACTCAATGACACTACTCATTGAAAAGTTACAACATAATTGCTAATTTGTGCTGATTATCACTCAGGTATCAGTCTATTTAAATTTGTGATCGGTATACAGTATTGATAAATAATTCTAAATATTACTTTAGGATTCAACTTTCTAAGTGCCAGAAAGAAGGGATAGTTTGAAAAGTGAAACGACTTTTGAGGAAGAATGCTCAAATGTAGCCATTTGTTCCCTGAGTCATGAAATAGTAATAAGCTTCCTGGCTCCTCGACAAGAGCAAGAAAACATAGTGGAAGCAAAGCTCTGCAAAGAGGAGAAATGCGTTGGTTTTGGAGTAAAACCCAACTGAGAAAACAGGCATGCCAGGAAAATGGTTACTGCCAGCTGTCCAGGAAATGACAACAGCATGAAAAAGCTTAATATAGGTAGAGATAAATAGGTGAAAAAAATAAGAGGAAGGAGATGCTGTCCTCATGAGGAGCTAAGTGGACTTTGGTTGGACATAGTGGACTAAGTTGCATTATTTATGGTCTTTCCTTGGCCTTTTAAAGTTTGTTAGTGCCATCAGCTCTGGAGGCAAGCACCTATTATTCTCTACAGTTAGATTTAGGCACTGAAGAAAGATGGTGAAGGCAAAAGAGGAGAGAAAAGAAACTAATGAAGTATAAAGATAGAATGAAAACAAAAGAAAGTTATCAACTTAATGTAAACTAATTTTAAGAATCTGAATCACTAGCTTGTTGACATTTCTGAACATCTTTATGCAGATATCTAATAAAACTAATTTCATGTGAACAGGAGCATATTATAACTGTTAAGGAGTAATCAACAGCTTCATTTGATTATTACTGATCATGCTTTCGAAAATCTTTGTAGTTTCAAAAATATAACTAAAAAAACTTTACTATACATTCAAAACTGATAACAATCATCCTCATGTTTTTATATCAAACATACAGTTAATTATTCAGACACTCTTATGTTGTTTCAGATACCTTGCAGTTGTCTTGGGAAACATTTCTAGAATAAGCCAATAAGTCAAGGAAAACTTTATTATGGTATTTACTTCAGGATCTCAGAGAGTATCCTTTTCTGTTACACTGGAAAATCTAACATTTCTTATCAGGTTCCCTGAAAAACATACAGCAAGTAAGATGAGGTCATCTACTTAACACAAATTTGGGTCTGAAGGAAGCAAATATTAACAAATACAGCAAATGAAACTTCATTGTCCTAGATCTAATTCTGTAGTCACCTAATAAACACTGCTTGGCCAATAAATTAATATTAGTACATACTCATTTTCCCTCTCTTCTTTCATTCTGTAAAGCTAGCATCTGCATTTGAATGTGCTGTTAATGACATAAATCATTTATTCAAGTCTTTACCAGAGATAGCAGTGGGCAGATCTCCATCTCAGTCAGATTTTGGGGACCTCATAGGCTCTAGCATATTAAATGCCTGTATTTTTGATTTGCCATCACATTTATGGTATAATATTTAATCTTAATGTTCTAATTGGGAAGGAGCTGAGTGAATAGCCAGTTGTGAAGAGAACTGTAAGTAGTCATTTCACTAAGAGTCAAACTTGATCAATTTGGACCTTTCTACTGAAGCAGTTTAGAAAGGATCAGGAATTGTCACTGCCAAAAGATCAGTTTGATTTTTTTGTGTGTGTGTGTGAGCTTCAGTGCTGTTCAGATGTTGCAGTGTACACTGCACTTACACCTGCCTCCTTCTATTAGATTTCAGCTTTTTTCCTTTTAATATGAAAAATCAGCAGGGAATATTGTTAGCATCCTACAGTAGGCTTTACTTCACCTCATTTTACAGTACGAGCCAAAGAGATGAGTTATCAGTTTTTCCAACCACTACATCTTCCTTAATGTGCTTACCAAGCCACTCCCAGAGGCAGGATCAATATCTCTGTATTGCAAGGAATGGTTGTGACACTCAGGTAAGAAAAAAGTAATGGCTGTGGCTTTTGTGCACAGCAGAAGCAGATGCACTGCAGAGAGACCTTACACTGGCTTCCCTTGACAACTTAGCCAATATCTTTCAAATCCTGTAACAAGCCCCATTCTGGTCCCAGCAGCTTCAGCATGAGCTATGAACTCCTTAAGCATTGTACTTATTATGTGGTTCAGTGTAAAGTAGAGTGTAAGTCTTGACAACAAGAGCTTCCACAGCTTCTCTCCTCTCCCTCCTGGTAAGGGGTGGCTGCACTGGCTGTTAATCCATAGGTTCATACTGACTGCTTTTCTGTGGCACAGTCTTACTGTTCATTGGGATAGCTTCAACCCTGTGTGTGGAAAGTACCCCCTGTTTCTTCCCTTCTAGCCTGGGAGCGTGGTAAAGCTACAGGAAAAGAGGATTTCAAAGGTAACAAATGAGCAGCCTGCTGGATGAGTGATTTGCCTATTAGGCTACTATAAAAAAGTGGCAACCACAGACTTTCCAGTACTAATGCCTTAAAAGGCAAGAGGTGATTTCTGCTCTGTTATCAGAGTGTGATTTAAAGTGTGGAGCCAGTAAGAAAAAGAGTCATCTCCCTAAAATCTTGAGTAGGCATCAAAGCTCTGGCTGGCATTAAGAAGTGAGCATTTCCCACTGCCAAGCTTTCTGTCTTCTCTGCAGATACCCTGCACGGGCTCTAGAACACCCTCCAGGATCTGAGCTTTGCTAAATTAGCTAAAGTCACTGCACAGCAGTACCTACCAATGTCTTTGGGCATGGCTTTATGACTTGTATTTACTGTCTCAATATTCTCTCCAGCACACTCGTGGCCTATGTAGCCCTGAATAATTTGTGTTCACATTTTTTCCCTGTTAGAGTAGCAATTGCTGGGTCTGATAAAGACAACAATTGCTTCTAGTTCTGGTCTTACCTAACCCAGCTTAAAGGGGATATCCTCACCTTTAATTTAGACACAGAAACTTCCAGTAACACAATACAAGCATTTTGCTGAAAGATTGACAGACTTACAGTGAATGTACATTACAGATGTTATGGCTTGCACACAATGGACTCCTAAATAATAACAGCAGCACTAAGTACCTGTAATTTCCTTTGGCTTCAAAATCTACAGACACTAAAGGGTCAAAGAAAGAGAAATGAACAATAAACAAGTGATTGTTAGAAGGACTCTTTTCTTCAATGGAGTTCATGTCTCTCTCTGTAGGAAAGTGTTTAAGAGCTCAAAATATATATACAAAAAAGGTCAAGTAATCCATCAAAATGTACATATATGCTGTTTCCATGAGGCAGAGCACAAATCTATCTTAGGAGGACATTAATGCATTGCTGCTTCTAGTAACAGATAGAAACCTTTATCTGTAGCAGTTAAACTATTCCTAGGCTGTACCTGTGGAGATGCCTTACATGATATCTGGTATAGATGTGTATTTATTTGTGGTTTTAAGTAAAATATTGAATATATTAAAATCATGAGCACTACACTAGGTCAGCTGTGATGACCAAGAATTTCCACTATAAATACCAGAAGAGAAATTTTATGAATCGGTTTCATATCTGTAAAATACATTTGCTTTCATAAAAAGGAAATGGATGGCATAACATTAGTTCTTAATTCATTTGTGCACATATGGGCTTTTAAATTTTAATATTTTCTAGATTTTTCATCCACTGATTTTGTTGTCATACTTCTTTAGAAATGAAAATCCAACCAAAAAAGCAAACATTTGTTGCATTTGTTTAAAAAGTTCTTATTTTTTTATCCACAGTTGTCTTTAATGGCACATTCACTGTTTTATTCCATGCTTCATTTAATCCCCAAATATGTGTTTCACTAAACTGACTAATTAAAAAAAGCTGCAGAAATCAGTGTTATAACTGAGATATAATCATCCCAAAGCCTAGCTGACTTTTTCATAATGTCACATCATTGTGCCAAAGTTCCCTTAGTGAAATATGCCTTACAGAAAGCAAGCAGCAGAAGCTGGTTTTCTTTTGATAAGATGGAGTAGAAATGATTCTATCTTAAAAACAAACAAACAAAAAAACCAAACCTGATCCTTTGGTTTCAGTCCAAGGTAACAACAGCAAAAGGAGAAGACTCCCACCCAAAAGATGACAAAAGACTCTCCACTGAGGAGGGAATGCATACTATTTCATTGCACATGAAGTCACTGTGTCATTACATTAAACTCTTTCTCCATTGCTCAGCCTGTATTGCTTACCTTAATTTGTCTTCCCATAACTGAAATAGCATTTCATATCTTCAAAGCACTGTACATGCATTAACTAATATCGCTTATTAAATTTTGACACTGCTGTCTAATGATAAATTCCCAAATGCAGTAGATTTGGAAATTCCCTGCTAAGTATGCCTTGATAAGCCTCCTCAAGAGTATAGTTGTAAACTCCCTTTTGATGTCTTTAGTTCTGTAACCCTTCCCTGGTTATATACTATCAAGTAATAAGGAATTACAATGATTACTGAACTTCTAGATGAGGAAGAAAGGCACGATTTCCCTTTTCTGGGGGGGAGTTTTGCTAGCTTTGGGAGGCATTGCAAAGTCTCCATGATAACTTGGCCACTAAAATGTACACACTGCCTGACAGACCACTCTGGTGTACTCCATTTCATGTGTTTCATGGTAGGTTTATTCTTCTAACATGAATGCACAAATGAAGCAGACACCTGCAGAAGGCTGGTATTTACTAAGCAGGTGGGGTTGTTAATGTCCTCAGCAATGCAACCAGCATCAAGTGCAGATGTCTCAGGTTAGCTCCACAAGCCCTTTGCATTTATAGCATGGCTGGGGTTATGCCTACATCTTTCCACTTTTCAGAGTCAGCTCTGAATGTTATCACTCTGTGGACAAAAGAATTTGGTGACTGACTGCAAGGAAGGGTATCAGAACAACCCTGTGTCCTGAGTGGCACAAGGCCATCAATCAGTCTAGATATTGCCTAAATTAATTCTGGAACACAAGGTAGCAACCAGATATTGCAAAAGACAGAGAGATGATAACCTGCTTGTCAAAGGGAGCAGGCCACAAGTCTTAGTACTTTGATCTTCCCCACTTTTAGGAAGACAACCTAGGTAAAGCATCTGATGAAGAGGGATGTGCAGGAATGGGCTTTTGAGAATTCACATAAAGCCTTTAAAATCTTGACATTCAATGTTCCAAAGTGTATTGGGTAGCTTATTAGATGTATGGGTCTCTTTAGTATCACTGAGGCTGCTTCACCTTGTTTTCTAACACACCAGGCTCCAAATATTTAAAGGGTAAATCCCCTGAAGGGCAATGCCCATGGAGCACTGATAATATGACCTGCACAGTGGAAACCTGTCAGAGTGACAGGCTAAGTAATCACTGATGTTCCTAGTAACAGTGAATCATTAGAAAGAAAACAGAGCACTGTTTAGTTCTAGGGATGAATTAGAACAATTTTCTTCATACATGAAGCAAATTTCCCTGCAGTTTTCATACCTTCAGATGCATCTCCTCCTTCTTGAGGGTTGCTGTAGTCACTCTGCTGAGCTCCTGTTATATAAACAGAGAAGTCATCTCTCTTACCCTGCCCTTCCCAGCTTGTTTCAGCATATGCTGCTAGCTTTCACAGTTGACAGACACTCTGACAACTGGCAGTCTGTCTGTCAAGAAGATCCTAAAAAATGAAAGCACTGAGTAGAAAGTTCAGTTCAGGATCATCTCCGTGACTTTAGGAGTATGTTTGCAATGTAGATATTGTAACAGAGTGTTCATAAAATCATATACCTTGTTTTCCTGTGAATGAGGAATGTACTTCAAAGTGGTAATAGTTACTTTACGTAATGTTTAATCACCAGAAAATTACATATTTTAAAACCCAACCTCTCTTCCTTTCTCTGGGCCAAGTACAACCCTTGCAAAAGGCAAATAACCACCTCTTGCTGTGCGGTGAGAAGTGGCTGCTTTGCCTCAAGGTGACCCTCCTAGATTTTACCTCTCTACCTTCCTGGAGACTTCGCCAGGCTGCTGTCACCTTCTTCTTGCTTCTTCTCACCTTTCAGAACATTGTCTACTTCCCTTCTGCCTGGCTTATGGCAGGTGAGGAGCTGATCCAACACCATCACACCAGGCAACTGGCACTGGGCCGAGAAATATTGTCCCTTTGCTGCTGGCAGCTGAAAGCGTGAGGAGAGGAGGCAGTGACCTGCCTTGCAGCACTGACAGAGGGGAGGGATGCCAGCAGCAGGGCTCAGATGGTGCCAGGAGCCTTGCTGGGATGGCTCTGGCTCTGCAATGCCAGACCTCTGCAGGAATGGGGCAACTTCACTGATAGCCTTGACAAGCACTTACATTTTATTCTCTCAAGTGCAGTCCTTGACAGAGTTTAGGAGCCAGCAGAGTAAAGCAGCTTTGTGCTGCTGTCACTGCTTCTAATTACCAGCTCTAATAAGGCTTCATCCTGATTCCTTCTCCCTGACTTTTAAAATGGTGTTATGGCCTCCTGGGTGAGTGGGCTATTCTTTTTGACAAGCCAGCAGCAAGAGCAAATTTACAGTGCCTATTTGAACATGAACCAAACTGACTTACAGTAAAACAGAAATATGGAATCTTATGCAAAATACTTATCCCAGAAAAACTAAGACTTAGCACAAGTAGATGATGGGGATGCTGCCCAATCCTCTTCCTTATAAGTGGTTTATGTAAGCCAATTAACTTCAGGCATGCAACAAATTTTGATCACAAAGAAGCAGCTTTTTATACCACATACTTCCCTCTTCTTTCTGAGTGCAAATAGCTCTGCTTAAATAGACCATTTGTCTTTGACAGCAATCTGAATGATTTTTGATGCACTCACCTTGTAAGGCTGCAAACTGACAGTGCTTTGCAACTCATCCACAAGCTGTAGTGCACTTGCCTACCAACAAGTCTCTTTTTCTTCTCTCATTTACACTGTGTGATGTCAGATTTGGGGATTTTTTCAAAGTGAATTTTCTTCTTCCTTTCTTTTTCAGTGAGCTGCTCCACTGAGTCACATAGTTCACCTCAGTGTTTTATACAATAAATCTGAAAGATAATTTAAATTGGCACAGATCCTGTAAGATATGCCAATCAATTCTAAATGCCATCTGTCACAGTACATTCAAAGGGAAGGAGAGAAGAAAGCACCCACTGGTTCAATTCCCTCATGCTACCTGGCAGGTGTCTGACTGCCCATCAGCAGCCCTGTATCTTCCTGCTTTCTGAAGCTTAATAGGACAACCTGTCATCCTGTTTAATCCTGGGACTTTGTAAAAATTACATCCAAAGTTAAGGTTATAACCTCTCTTCTCAAAGGAGGAATCAGAACAGCAGAAATCCTCGAAGTTTTCCTTACCAAATTTAGAGGGTAATTCATCTCTTATCCCTCCTTTCTTCACAGCTGAGCACAGACATAGCTCTGTCTTGCAGTTTGTATACACACAGCTCCTTTTCAACCCATGACCATCTAAACTTGTCACTTCTCTGTAAGAGAGAGGTCTGCTGCCCCAGAGCATCACTTACCTTTCTGCTTCTGTATTTGTGACCCAAAAATGCTTTAAAAAGCATCTTATAGTTTTCTCTCTCCATGTTTATTTAGAGTTTGCTGGGGCAGTTAAGAGGCTTTTAGGGCTTGGGGAAAGTGGTGTGTGTATATGTAACAATAATGGGCTAAATACCAAGGTGCTTTCCTTTACCTCCATTCCCTCATCCATGCAGGCATTAGCTCTAACATGGATACTAGTGCCATCAGCATAACAAACACACCAAGAGGAGACTGGCTGGTAGAGATGGGCCATGTCACACTCCATCCCTTCCTGTCCATAAGCCAGACTGCATTTAGTGAGCTACCTTGTAAAAGTTGTCTTGGTTTTCCCCATCTGCTGTTCCATGCAGCCACAGGAACACGAGTGCTGCAGCCAGATCACTTGTCTAGAGGGGCTTTTCTTGGATTCTCCAAATCCTTCCCCCAGAGTGCTTCTGCTCTCTAAGTGTACCTTACCAGCAAGGCTTTTTTTTTTTCCTGTTATTTCCTGACTATTTCTAAAGGACAAACACCACATGAAACTCAGCATTATGATCCCAAACTTTCCTCAGCCAGTTGTCTTTATTCTGTTTTTTCAAACTATCTAAGTTTCAAATGATGCAATGTTTACTCTCTTCATTCTTTCAGGAAATTACGACTTCAAAATCCTTCCCCTCTCCTCTGAGGCTCTGNACCACAAGGGATTTTCAGACTGCGCCTGGGCTCTGATCAGTGCTAGTGGTAAAAGCAGCAGCCAGGTTGCTGGGATTTTGGCAGTGGCTGAGAGCTCTGAAGTGGCCTTTATGTGACTGAGGGGGTTGCTTGGAGTGGGTGAATTGTTTGATATCTGTGTCCTTCCCGGACATTTAATCTATGTGCTGGGAGATTATGTCCTCTGCTTCTGAAAGCAGTCATGGGGAGGAGAAATTATCTCCTTCAAAGAGCATTATTTATTTACTAGAAACAACAAAATTATCACCCCAGTGTCTTCAGCTAAAGTCAGAGCTTCATGGTGCAAGGGAAGAGGAAGAACTAATTCCTGTCCTAAGTAATTACAGGAACATATCATACAGAGGAATGGTTGAGAAAAGGGATATTAGATCTGACAAAGTCTGGCCATCCCTAATTTTGAGGTTTTATGGATATTTTCTGCTTGTTGTCAACCAGATACTGTTTTGAAATACAAATATAAAAGATGGTTACACTAGAATTTGGGACAGCTATGGGTCATTAAACAGCATATGTTGAGATTCACTGATGCCATGAAGCACCCACTTAGTGGATGATGTACAAGATACAACCTAATTTTATACTTGATAAGCAGAATGTATGCTAAGAGTGGGCAGATGGACAACAGCCTATTTTTGAATAATAGTTGTTTTTCCCTAATCAGATAATATGTCTTCACTAGAGGAGTAAGATATACAAACTTTTAAAAATATTTGTAAAATTTAATGAGACAATCATAAAATATCTTAGCTACATTAAATGAGATGCATAAGTTTTTCTACCTTGTAAACCTGTAGCTTCATGTAAACTCTTATAGGCATTATCCCACTTTTTATTAAATTCTGTAGGTGTCAAAACAATTTCTACAGAACCTACACAAATCCTTGTTGCTATCATCTCTTCTGAAGGGTTGTTTGAGAAAAATTCCTAATGACTATAGCAACAGTTAGGAGTACAGTTTGTAGTTCTGCATGGTGATGAGTTACATTATGGTTTGTCCTGACTTCATATGCTAAATGAATTTACCTCAATTTCTTCTCAGAATGAGTCTCAGATGGAATCTAGGTTGCTTGTTCTTACCATTATCCTTACACAATTACAAAATTATGACATATTTAATCTCATGGAGTGTTCATCCATGTGGATTTTTATTTTTAATGAGCACTTTCCCATTTCCATTGCTAAGGTGTCCACCTCCACCCTCCCCATCAGTTAGAGCTCGGTGCTAAGGCGGCCAAGGCCCCAGCTCCGATCCCTGTACAGGCCACAAGCTTTGCAGGTTGGACTTGATGATCTTGAAGGTCTTTTCCAACCATGATGATGATGATGATCATTTGAACTAATCACCACATTCTTCAGCAAAGTGCTTCCTGAGGGAAGGAGCACCCATAAACACTCCAACAGTCTCCCTTCCCCTCAGTCAGCAAGTTCATGTACTTTGTTCACACAGTGGTCATTCTCAACAAGGAAGGTGCTGAAACCACCAGCTAGAAACATTTGATAGAGGGATTATGATCTCTTTTTAGCATAGCTCTTCTTACAGAGACACTGTCTTTTCCTCAATTAATTATTTAAAATTCATTTTCTTGGTGGTTTTTTATTACACTGTGACAACCCCAGATGACTTCTGCAAAGTTCCTTTGTAATGTCTGGGAGATCTAAAAAGGCTAATATCTTTATGCTGCACATCAGGTTGACTGATGCCTTCCATGGTCTGCTATGAACAGTCTGCTTCCCTGCTCCAGGGCTGCACAGCAAGCTCCTCAGCAACAATCAACTCCAAAAGCTGCCTGTGCTCTACTAGTGCTCAGAAACTCTGCAAGCATGATGTAAATGATATTATCTGTAATCATGTAAATTTGTACAGTCAGAGAGTCAATTTTTGTTTGCTTGGCAAGAGAATCCACAGGCTTGCAACACTCTAAAGCTTTTAAATTGCTAGGTACAACTGCTGTGACATTTCAATTCAGCTCTGCTCGTCCCAAATGACAGAACAACCATCTCTGACCTTTCACATGCAGGTATATGCATAAAGCTCAACAGTAAGTAAATGTTTGAAATCTCTCTCAGAGTACCAAAAGCAGCTGCTGCCTGTGTGTGGATGTGCAAAGATTTAGAAAATTTTCATTAATATTCTGCTAAAGTAAGCCTGTGAAATTTTATTGTTAGCAGTAGCACTCAGCCTTAGAGAAATAATAGGTGAAAGACAATATGTGGCATGCATTCACATTAAAGCTCCACAGAAAAGCAAAGCAGTATCCATGGCTATGCTTCTCAGGAAGGTTTCTCTCCCTTACCCCCAAGCAGAGCTGCCAGGCTGGTATGGAGCTGTGTCACCTGTGGCCCACCCCTCAGCTGTATTATGCCAGCAAATGTCAGGCAGAGACATGCATCCATACTGTGACACTCCATTACTGCTTCCCTCACTCTGCTAGAGGGCCTGAAGTACATTCCCCAGAAGAGGCAAGTGCTAGTTGTCAGAAAAATTTATGAAAGCATATGGGCATATGTGAAGTGAACTGATCTGGTGTGGCTCCTAAGGAATCTCTTGCAAACACAGAGCCTCAGATGATCAGAGTTTGTTCCTCTACCAACCAGTGGCATGTAAATAACCACTCATTTCCTCTTTCTGGCAGAAGGTTGAAGGGCACCTTTGAGAGCTGTGTCTATTAATGTACATAAATTTTCTGCTTATAACTCCTCATAGGATCTAATAGAGCAAAAAGTGACCCATCATGCTGCCTTTCATGCTGCCCTCTAAGAGAAACATGTTTTTCTTAAATGTGAGGAACTGACTTCCTATAAGAATGAAATAAACGACTTTATAACCATTCTGTGTGACATGTCTAGTCCAAAGCTCTTGGCAATATGTCACACAGCAAAGCTGAGTAACAAATCTGCAGCCTCCTCTGAGTGTGTGAATGGAGACATGAGCTTTGGATCAGGAAGAGTAAGACTATCATAGACCCTTTAAAAGCCAAGGAAGTTCAAAAAAGACTTTGTCAGTAAATGCATTTTTGATTTATAGCAGTGTTGCTTGTCCCAGAGCTCAGGCTTACACATGAAGTGCCATGTATTCAATTACTTGCTCTTTGAATCATCAGAGAAAAGGAGGAAGCAGAAAATGGCTTTTCTGGTCTGTGATATGTTTTGACACATCTTTATACCATCCTCTGTTATACAGGAGACAAGAAAAAAGTGACTCTGACCCTAAAACATCCATTGGCCCAATAGTTTGGAAAAAAACCCAGAGACTTGTGGCTGTTTGTCCAACACCTGGAGGTGTTCCATGGCATGAAATCACTAACTTGCTGGTTAGGATCTGCATTTCTGCCTCTGAGTTTGATTTTTTTTCTTGCGAAAAACAAAATATTCCAGTAAAATGTTTTGGTTTTGAGGAATATGGACTTTCTGACATAAATACCTTCTTCAAAAAAAATTTTGACAGGATCCACTTGAACAGAACTTTTCAGATCAAAATCAATACTGGGAGTGAATGACAATTCATCAGAAGTTTTAGCCACAATAACCTTTGTGCATTGTCATGATATGTAACCATTCAGGCAAAGGTTATTTGTTGTCTGCATTTCCTATTCAACATGTGAACAACAAAAGTTTTTCTTCAATTACCATTTAGAATTTAGGATTACTAATTTTGATCTTAGCTGTTTTATTGAAAATTAACTTATCATTCAACTGCTTGGCTACCAGAACGAGATACAAAAGGAACTCCAAAATGTCCCTTTAAAATGTGAAGGTGCTACTTTAGGCTGACACTTCAGAATGTATTGCTGAGGTGAGGTCTCTCCCCTTCCACTCCTCCTTGCCAAGGTTTTTGTTTGTGCTACTGGACTCCTAACAAAGAAGGAATCTCTTCAATAGGAATATTTCCGAGCAACTCCAAGGAACCATAAAAGCTCTAGAGAACATCACAGCTGCTGAAGCAACAAATCAGTGGGAAAAAGAAGTAGGATTTCAAATGCTTCCTTCAGAGCATTGAACCCAGAGAGAGGAGTCCACCTTCTGCCATCCTTTGCATTAAAGCAAAAGGCTAAAGGGAAAAAGATGGTTGGCTACCCAGCTGCAGCAATAAAACTCAGCAACTGCAGACAAGTATACATGAGAAAAAGTGTTGTGAGGATATTAAGGCCATTTTGGAACCCAAAAAGGAGAGGAAAGTGAATTCAGCTTCTCAAATCCTAGAAACAATGTGTTTCAGTATGAACTTAGAATTGTTGTTTTAACTCATGCATGTACAATCACTAAACTAATAGAACCATCTAGAAATGAACATATAAGAAAACTATTAAATGGAGCATGTTGAAGACATTCATATTTCTTTTATGTAGAATAAGCCAATGGTGGGTTCAAATCAATTCCTCTGAAATAATTGAATCAATTAAAAAAATGCTAACATCCTTCTCAAAGATCATCTTCCACACAACTAAAGGGACAGCATAAAAAAAAGCAAAATCAAAACAAACACAAAGCAAAACTAGATTTTCTCAGGATAGAAATCAAAAAATAACCTATTGAAAGTACCTTGGAGGGTGGATTGAAAGGGAAAAGAGAAAGTAACAAGTGAATTGCTGCAACTGTTGTTTAGAAGCAAATAAAACAGTTTTGTTCTTATTCTTGAGGGGAATTTGTTTGAAAAGTGTCTTACTAAAGTATCCATTATAATATCTTGCTGTGTTAGCAGCTGTGTCATATATAACACATACAGTTTTCAACTGAATGAGACATTTCTTTTATCTTCAGTGTTCACCCTGAAGGGCATGTTAATCTTGAAAGCAGTTTATTACGTTAAGCTGACAAACAACTTTTGTTTTAAAGGAAAGGAAACAAGGTCAGAAAGTTGTAAAAAATGTGCGTGTTCCTGGTCCCTATTCTTCAAGATTTGTTGAAAATTATTAACTATGACTGTTGCAAATAAGAGAAGGTAGCCCTTTAAATGATGCTAAACTGATATGCTTGGTTAGCTGCTTCTGAAACTAGGCTAGTAAAACAGCATATATCTGTACAAGGTAAATTTGACATCTTGCCTTGCCTTGAGTACTACTGACTAATCTGACATAATTAAGACATAGGACAAGGACAACAGCTCCACCTCTTTCACTGCCAGACAGGCTCAGAACCAGATCAGTCTTCCAAACATCCTTCATAGCCTATAAACAATTCTTCTTCACAATTGTCATTGCACCCAAAGGTGAAAGATGAATTATTCTTTCTGCCAGGGCAGGAATGGTAGCAAGATTTTTGAAAGGATGTTATGAACATTCTTCACTTGATTGGAAATGATTGAGGGATTGGCTGATTCAAAGCGACTTCTGGTGTTGAAGTTTTTGTGATGGATAGTCCTGTGACTGCAGTAGGACAATGCTGACTGAATAATAACTGCAGATATTTCAATGGATGTATGGCTATGCCCAGTTAAATTGTGATCAATAAATCTGGTTTATTTCCTTGCAAGAATGCAGTCTTATTAGATATGATTAGTGTCTAATCTACCTCCCACACTATAGTATACTTACAAGAAACTTTGGTAACAAGCTGGAGAAAATTAGGACAGCTGAACAACAAACAAAACTTCTGAGAATTTCAATATTAACCTGAAAGAAAAGTATTAAATGCAAGCTGATTGAAATACCCTTGTGAAAACTATGTTTTGCTACACTATTTTGTTACGTGTTTAAATCGAAGTGCATCTTTTGATTGACTCAGGGAAGTTGATTTAAGCAAGCAACCAGTTGATCCACACTATCATTTATCCAAAACAAAGGCCACTCTGCATCACCTTTGTGTTAAGTTCAGCTTTCTTTACAACAACTGTGCTCACTCCCTGAATTACTCTTTGCAGTTCCATGTCTTGCCTTTTGACTTTTGCAAACTGCCCACAGCCTTTCAAAGGCAGATCAACAGCATCATTGTTCTTTTCTGTATGTGAATTGCATGAATGGACAATATCGTTCCAGTACTGAATCTAAAGGGTTTTGGACAGGGTTTAGAGGTAAACATGCACGGACACTATTTCCCCAGGGATCACATATCTATGCCACACTGGTACAGGACAGAAGCCTGCAAGACACATGCGTTATCACCATTATCATCCCTCAAGTTTGCCCTTATTCTCCATGATGGCATTCCATGCCATATAGGTCATATTCAGTCCTTGAAACTGTGACATCAAGCTTGGGCCTTGGGGTCTCTTATATAAGGCCTAAAACCCCAAGCAAAACAGGTGCAGCATTAAGCTATTTAGCACCTAATTAACAGCTAGTACAAAAAAGGAGAGGTGGAAGCTTTCACCCTCCCTGAAGGTTGAGTATCTGAGCTTTGTGAGGATCAGCAGCCCAGCTCTGCTACTACAGGACTCTGCATGTTCTACCTTCCATCTCAATCCAAGAGTTCCTGAGTTCCAGGATGCAGCCCCTGAGTCTGATTCCCATCTGCTGGTGAGTCCTTCTGCTCCAGCATCAGTGGGGAGGTAGTTGCTATCAAGGGGGGGGTTGGGTGTGTGTATATGTACATATTTCATTTTCTCGTTATTGTTTTTGTTAAATTAGTTTAAGTTTCATTTCCAACCCACAAGTCTCTCTCTGTCTGTTAATTTTCCCTTTTCTTTCCTGGAGTGGGGGGAAAAGGGCATGATGGAGAATATCTGTCACTTGATTAGTGGCCAGCCCAGTCCTAACCCTTGGCAACATGTTTAAATCAGTGGCCTCCAGGACAGATTGTACTTTGTGCTTATTAAGTATGTCTTTTGGGGTAGAAAAGGCTGATAAGAACAGAGATTTGGCAGTTTGGTGAGGATTTCAGTTTATCCTTTTATTTTTTTGTCCAAGATGAGGAGAAGCTGCTACTGCACTTCTTATAAGATGTATTTGTTATTCATGATTAGAGGACTAAAGATAAAAAGAAAATGTGCTAAGCCTTTTTGGAGATCAGTCCTACCCCAGTCATTTTTCTTGGGCTTCAGTGCTATATCTTCACCCACTTGATAACTACTGTGGGGAAAGCCCTTTTGTAAGTAGCTATCTATTTTGAGAGAATAGCCAAGGTTACAAAAGCAGGCCCTCAATTTTGCATTCAGCCCAGCAAAAAGGTCTTCCTTCAACAGCAGAGATGTGCAGTGATCCTCCTCCTGGAACACCAGGACTGAGAGGGAGAAGGATCTTGTAGAAGGTGTCAAGCTATGGAGAGCTTGTGTCTCAGATTACTCACATATTCACATAGCTGCAACTACAAGGAATTGCGCCAAAGAGGAGATTTCCTCTCCCTTTTGTCTACATTTAGATAAACACTCAGCTTCAGGAAATGGGGAAGCCTACTGTGAAGTTCTAATCAGGGCTGTATGTTTTTGTATCAGAAGTACTGAACCCTTTTACCCAATTCCTTTGCTCTTTACTCAGTCAAGAACAAGTGCTTTGCTCAGACATCTGAAAGCTCTTCTCTCTCCCTCTGCTTTGAAAGCCTAGGCAACCTCATCTTGACTTAGCTTGTTCCAGGCACAGAGACTTTCCTTCAGCACATTGCCACACCTATTCTTGGTGCCAAAAGATGTCCACAGACTTTGGTTTTGAACATTTTCCCTCAGACAGCTTCCACACACTGAAGTTTCTGTCTCTGTCAGTGTTACAATCTTCATTACCCATCTGAACTCCTACAGTTTCTTCGACTCTCTACAGGCTATTTTTTTCCTTCTGCTTAATTCAGTATTTCTAGCATTTGTCTTATACTTCCTTCTTTTAATTTTGAGGCACTTAGTGCTAAGAGATAAGCCTGTGGCAGATGTAATTATCCAGCAGGCTATTAGTCACTTGTTACTGCCACCTACCTGCCTTTGTCATACCAGAATGTTTTGGCTGCTAAGAGAGATCTTGGAAAGCCTTTCACCTTTATTTTATTTTTCATAAAAGATAGCTGTGTGGAAGCTAGACAGGAAAAAAAAAATCAGAAGTTTAAACCTTAAATCTGTCATCAGTTCTGTAAATCAATAGCTCTGACTAGCAGAACCTATCCCATGCTTTATCTCTATTGCTGGCATCACCATGTTGACTTTTCAAACTGAAAAGATCAAATATTATAATCTAGTTTGTCCTTAGGCTTCAACTGTTTCCTTCAGGCCTATACCTTCAGCTGGAACTAGATACATCTTTCAGAGAGTCATTAATCTTGATGTTTAAGCTTCAAAAACAGGAGTATAGCTGAAGCATAAGCTTGCTTTACCTTTACTACTTGTAATATTTTTGCATCATTTTTCCTAGCTTCAGCTTGCAGCCTTTGCAGCTCTTTGGAAGACTTGTTATTACACTGCTGTAGGCAGAACTCACTTTGCATTTGGACAAATAAGTGATGCAACTGAGAACTGCTAGCTTTCTGCCACCAGGGTAATGGAGTGGATTGGGACAGATGGGGAAGCAAGCAGGTAAACCACCCCAGATCACAAGGATGCTAGGCAACACTGTACAGAGGCTTCCCAGTAACTTGATAGACTCAGCTCACAGGAATCACTTAGTCACTGGCTGGACCTGAAATTGCTCTCTCAGTGGTTTCCTTACAACAGGCTGCTGGTTTCACACAGGTTTACTAGTTCAGGTACAACACTGCATCATTGTTGATTCCATCTTTTTTTCCTCAGAAATGGAAAATCCTTTTATCAAGACTGCTGGAAAGTGATTCTATTGAATTTGAGATACCTATGACCTTATTTACCCTCCCCTGCCCCAGCCATGCTGCACAGGCTTTATGCAGCATCACTCTGGTGCCTCTGTGTTACTCTTCCCAGAGCTGCCAGTGATGAGAATGAGTGGGGGGGGATTTGGGTTTGCATGCAGCAGTTCAGGAGCTTCTGAATGGCACTACACTTACTGCCTCAAAATTCAAAAGTGACTACTTCTTGCAACGTATAGCCAGATTCCTACAGTACTGCACTTGAGTTTAGAAGCACAGCTCACAGAATTTGGCTCAGCCCTGAGCTAGCTCACTGTCTTTGCAACAATTAATGGAGTGATTAATCAGCAATGGGATAAACCACCCACAGATAATTCACAGTTGATTATAGTTTCTTTTTATCTGACTGTGCTCCAGGATTGAAATTTCATGTAATGCACAAGCCAAGGGTGTTTCAGCTAAATTCCTAGTGGGTATTTGCAATCAAGATAGCACAACACAGCTTGATACAAATATTTAACTTTTGCTCAAGGGAGTATGGGAATGATGGGGTCATTGTAGGTCAGTATAAAAATGAAAGGATGTCAGAGTAACAGCCCATCTTCAGCCAAAGCTGGCACTGAAATTCTAAAGATGCTGTTCAGTGAAGGGAAATGTTGCTCTGCAACTACTGAGGTTTGGTTTGGATTCCTTTGCTTTTAAAAGTGAGTCTCCAGGGTGGAAGAAGACAGAAATGCATGTCTGCTTTGCAATGGAAATGCATTGTCTGAAGAAAAAAATGTTTCAGTTGTACAAAAATCAATGGCATATCAAGATGGAGATGGCTTAGAAAGAATCTTTGCTCTTGGGTGCCCCTGAAACTCTAATTATTTCATACCCTGACATTAACTCAACTAAAGGTCCTATGGGGTCCTATCTTTGTCATGTTTGAGCAAAGTGGTAGCAAAAAAAATGCCAAATTACTTTGAGAATGATCAAAATCCTCATTAGATGTTTCTGTGAGAAGAAAAATTGCTTTCTTAAATTAAGTGCCAGGTTTTTGTGTTTGCAAATGAGGATACGGACTCCAAGAAGATGGCTCAGTTAAAGCTCATGCTGTGCTAAAGTAATAGCTCAAGGGGAACAACCTTTAGACATATTGTATTAATGTGTAGATGAGGGCAAAACGCTTTTAGAGACTGGTAACTAACACACAGAAGTTCACAGAAGGACTCAGGTTTGCAGCTGTGTCTTTGAGCTGCTTGACAACTGTCTTTACTGCTTTATGACTCCTGTAGGCATCTCAAATGCCATGGTAACTATAATTTTATGGATAACTTACCCTAAAGATCTGCTGCTAGCTTCACCCTGAATCAACTGCAGCCTGAAAGCTGCTAGACATCTTGCTGATTCTAATTACTCATTAATCACACTGCCCCTTGTCTCACTGCTGGGTTCCAGTCTGGAAGATGCTGTCAGGATTCACCTACACAATGCAAAATACAGAGGATGCTGCTCATCACCTACCATATGTGGGAAACCTGTGTTCATACCCATACAAAACTACATCCAAGAATGCAAGTAGGTATCTCAATCCCTGCTTTTCACATGCAGTCTCCATGACAGAAATTCATGGTCCCATGGAGATTCTCTCTCAAGGCTGTAGGGAGAGAAAGATCTGACTTTATCTGAAGCATATTCTGGGTGCAGCACACATATAAATTAAAAATGGAGCTATGCAATTAGTCAATCCCCAAACACCACAAGGCAGTATCTTTTCTACTTGGGATCCATGCATTTTCCCTCTTAAGCAGCCTGATCTTGTTGGCTGTGTGTATTATGCTTACACACAGATTCAGGGATATTGCTATGGGAACATTTAGTTTTAGACCCAGCACTTTTTGGATGAGATCTAACAGCTTTGGGCAAGGTTGAGGCATGGTTTCACATGTGCATTCTCAGGCCTCTGGTGGACTCAGCTCACCCCAGCCTCAGGCAGCAACTGAAAAGTTTATCAGTATTACTATTTTGCTTTTACCTACTTAAATTCCATTTACATCTTGTTCTAAAATGCTTCATGTCTGTCTCTTACTCCATAAGAGTTAGGCTATTTGAGTTATTTTTGGTACCATGTATGTGGCTTGTCCATAACAGCCCCCAAAATGTTACTGCTGTAGGGATATGGCAGAGAAACAGGAAGCTTTTAAGATAAAGTAGTAATAAATACTCAGTTTTCTAATCTATAAGGTTTCAATGCACTTATAACAGTCATTTTCTTGCCCATTCTATTCATGTTTTTATTAACTAAGCAGCAGTCTTTCTTGGAAGCCAATATTTTATTTTAATAGCACACACTACCACCTGCTGTAAGCAACTGAAATTGCCTTTGCAATTTTAAAGCTTTTAAAACTGCCTAAGGCAGCCAGCCTTAGATTTAAAATACAGCTAGATTGTTGACATCTTTCTGTATTGCTAATTTAATTATCTATTTGTCCAAATATTTTCTGACTGTGGAAATTTCTGAATTATATATGATTTGTAATAGCTGAAGCTTGGTTGTCTCTAAGATGCATGGAAATGTAGGAAACAGTTCTGTTGTAGAAATGAAATTGATAGCACATTATTTCAATAATCATTAGGAGATTAAATATTTCCAAATACAGAACATTCAGTTAAGAAATTAACAATTGTTCTGAGATGAGCAGGAAGTTTGTAATAAATCAAGCCTTGAGGGATCAAAACTTCAGAGTATAAATTATTAAAATATAATTGCCCATTTGACTCAAAGGAAAGCCAAGAAATGTTCAGGAAATCAAGACATCTCTTCATTACTTTTTAGAATAAGAATACTGTAGGGGTAAGAGTCACATTCTATAGGGCTATTTTAATGTATGTCTCTCTGGGTTTTTTTTCTGGTATGCTTGTCTGCCTCCAATTAAAAAGCTGAACTAAGTGCAAACAGCTCTTCTGCCAAATCCTCAGCAGGCATAAATCCATGTAAGTGCTGCCAAGCCCATGGCTTAGGCTGTTTGTCACAATCTAGGAAATTATTTCTTATGTCTACTCAATATTTTGGAGGGGGGGAAAAGATTAAGTCTAGGGGAGGAAAAAAAAAAGGCAGAAGGGAGTTTGTGTTGTAGCAACAATGTGTCTGTGTAGTACTCACCACTACATTAGAAAGTACAAGTACAAAAGAAGAAAAGCCAAGGACACTGTCCCATAGCAAATCCAGTTGCTGTTCTGGGTTATACATGTTGCTTTTCTTTGGGAAACAATCCCAGTGATCTTGTCCCTGCTGTTAATCTTTCCAGCACAGAAAAAGCTAGAAAAATGTCCAGATTTCCTTGGCCTATGAAAGGCTTTCCTGGGGAAGGTGAGCACTAACCCCCAAGAATCAGAGCTGACTCCTTTCCCAGAGGAGCAGGAGCTGGATGTTTCTTTTTTTTTTTGCTCTGTGAGCGCAAATAGAGAAGCATATGGAGGGAAGGGCCATTTTTGGACAAAACCAAAAGTGGGAGCCCCAGGTTTCCTTGGCTTATGAAAGGCTTTCCTAGGGAAGATGAGGACTAGCCCCAAGAATCAGAACTGGCTCTTTTCCTAGAGGACCAGGAGCTGAACATTTCCCCTTTTGGAGCTGGTGCACTACTGAGCATGAAGATATAACATGTGGAGCCAGGCAGCCAGCCTCAAAGTTAGGAAACTAACCAGGCAGCCAGCCCCAAATGTAGCCAGACAAGAAGGTAGCCAGCTATGCAGCCAGACTGCCAAGAATGTTGCTAGCTAGCCAGGAAGCCAGCCCCAAATGTAGCCACTTAGTCAGGCAGCTGGCCCCAAAAGGTAGGCAGCCAGATGGCCTGTCCCAAAGGCAGCTAGCCAAGCATCCAGTCCCAAAGGTAGCCAGCCCAAAAGGTAGGTAGCCAGCCAGGAGCAAACCCTGAAATGTAGTTAGCCAGACAGCCCCAAATTTAGAGATCTAGCCAGACAGACAGGTCCATATGTAGCCAGCCAGGTAGTCAGCCATGCAGCCATCCCCAAAGGTAGGTAGCCAGCCTGGCAGCCAGTCCCAAAAGTATGCAGTCAGCTGGGCAGAGGGCCCCAAAGGTAGGTAGCCAGCCAGTCCCAAAGGAAAGCAGATTATCACAGAATCATTAAGGTTGGAAGACTAAGATCATCAAGTCCAACCATACCTATCACAACCATGCCACTAAACCATGGCCCTAAGTAAAACATTTAGATGTTTCTTAAACACCTCTAGGGGCAGTGACTCCACCACCTCCCTGGGCAGCCTGAGCCAAGACTTAACAGCCCTTGCAGGGAAGAAATTCCTCCTGACATCCTAGCTAAACCTCCCCTGGTGAAACTTGAGGCCATTTCTTCTTGTCCTATTACTGTTAACCCTAGAGAAGAGACTTACCCCCATCTCACTCCAACCTCCTGTCAGGGAGTTGTAGAGAGCTTTCTCTTCTCCAGACTAACCAACCCCAGTTCCCTCAGCTGTTCCTCATAAGACTTGTGCTCCAGAGCCCTCCCTAGCCTCCTTGCCCTTCTCTGCACACACTTTAATGCCTCTGGGTCCTTCTTGGACTGAGGGGCCCAAAACCGAGTAAAGTATTCTAGGTGTGGCCTCTCCAGTGCTGAGTACAGGAGGATGATCACTTCTCTGCTCCTACTGCTCACACTATTTTTGATACTAGCCAGGATGCTGTTAGCTTTCTTAGCCACCTGGGTGCACTGCTGGCTCATGTTCAGTCGACTATGGAGCAGCAGCCCCAGGTCCTTCTCTGCCAGGCAGCAATCTAGCTACTCTTCCCCAAGCCTGCAGCACTGCATGGGGTTGTTGTGAGCCAAGTGCAGGACTTGGCACAAGTACTCATAAATCTTGAGTCATTAATGCAATGAGCTCCAGAAAGTATAAAATATTCATTCAGAACTGTTCCCCCCTAAAACCATTTATTGTACTCATCTTCTAGTAGAACAGCCTGCAAAGAGAGAGAAGATGATGAAGCACAAAGCCACATATTATGTGAGAAATCGAGCAGCTAGCTGAGATTGCAGCAGTTTTCTTAAAGCAAGCATTTTCATGCATATTTTCTGTAAAGGCATGCTTTGTTCAGAGGTGCTGAGAGTTATACTGAGGTTTATCCACCACGGTGCAAAACTTTTCAAGGAAGACCTTTTTCCTGGCTCAAAGCAGAGTTTGTACATTCAGTTACTTTTAACAACAATTTCTGATTGCTGTTTTTTAAACAAAATTTAGCTAATATTTTAATTGCAGTGTCCCTGCCTGTTGTTTTGTTTCACTTTAGTCTTGGCCACAAGAGAAGCTCAGGCCATTCTTCTGATACTGTGATGTATAAGGGATAGGAACCTCCAGCAGGGCAGAAGGACAGACAGTTGCTGTTGCAAACAATTTCTGTCACTGAAGTGCCATTGAGCAGAGCTTGTCTGACAGAGCCCTTGGTATAAGGGACAGTTTGATGGTCAGAAAAGTAAATCTAGCTTCCAGTGTACCTCAGGTGGTTCTTCAGCACAAGAAATTATTCAAACCTGCTGGAACATGGGGTTTGCAGTCAAAAGCTACCTTTAGATTTACAGATAGGGACCTACAGTGAAGGAAAATAGTTTGCAGGGAAACTGGTCACTTTCAGGAAACCAGCTCCTCATGTAAATGACAGAACTCAACAGTTCAAGAAAAACTCCTTAACAGCAGGCTTTTGCAGTTGGATTGGATATGCAGGTGTCTTCATCAGGCTTGACTCTGCTAGATTTTTAAAGACATTGACAAACTTTGCATGTGCAACAGGACTAGAATGGTTGAAAAATTAAAATCATTTTCCACTTCTAAGACATGCCCATTTTAAGCAAGTGGGCAAGTGGGTTCAGCATTTTCAAACTATATAAAAGTTAAGCACCTTCCATTACTTTCATGTACCTGTTGTTATTAATTTTTTTTTTATTGGGAAAGAGCAAAGTATTTTAAGTCAGGAATTGTAAGCTCATGGCAGTAATTTGGTATTAAATTACAAGGGCATTATAACAAATATCAGACAAAAGAATAGACTAAGATTATTAATTCGTCATGTTCACTTTGAACGCAGGCAAAACCTGATGGATTTAAATTCCATGTCAGTAGTTATGAATGTGTTTAGGTTACTATATATTAACTGCAGAAAACTTGCTTTTGGAAGAAAACAGAAGGCAGCTTGTATTCCCTTTAAAGGGAACAGGTGATACATATTTGAAGGGAAACAAGAGAGATGTGACTGCAATCACATTATGTCACTATTACTAAATTACAGCGAGTCCTTGTGAACTGTGTATTCTAAAGGGAGAAGTTTCTTAGCTTCCTACTTGTTTAACTCCATAGGTGTTGAGCACACCCTGCAGGCCTTGAAAATAGACACCAATTTTCACCTATGATAAATCCAATCAGTTCCTTTCTAACAAAATCTCCTGAAACATGAAAGGCCTGTTTCAGTCTGAGAGAAGAGGAATGTGAGCCCTGTTGTAATCACCAGTGCCTCATATGGCATGACACCTCCCGGGCCATGGGGTTTGCAGTCTGCTCCCAGAAGGCACCCACTTGCACCAAACACTTCCGTCAGCTGGTTTTGCTGCTGCACATCACTCACAGTTGCACAATTTGGTGTTACTGAAATCATGACCTTTAGCTAAGATCTTACTATATTTGTTGGCAACACCTTAAGCAAGCCACGTGAAAGGTGTGAACAATTAACACTATTCTTCATGCTACAAAAGGGCATAGCAACCCAGCAGCACTTCCCCAATGTGGTGAAGATGCGAAGTGTGTCCCACAGAATGAACTTGAAGCATGGCTTTGTACCTATAGGAAGGCAGGGGTTTTTTTGTCATTGGCCAGGACACATCCAGGAGCATAGGACTCCTTCATCTGCAGTTCTGCAGAACTGCTCACAGTTCTCTTTGTTGACCTTGCAGGCATTTGGTATAGACTGCAGAGGAGACAAATGTAAAGGCAGGTTACAAATCCATGGTGATTTCATCAAACCTTGCTCACAGGCATTAGTCAAACACCCCATCATTTGAGGAAATTCTGTGCAATTCCTGTCAAAGGCCTTAGTAATAACAGTTGTAACTGTAATTATTTAAAAAACAGTAAACTGTCAATATTAGGTAGGCTACTATTTTTTTACTGGCAGCTCTGAGGGCAAAGCAAGGGATAATCCATACTCACCAGAACAGCTATTGTGTACTAAGGCAAAGATAAACACAGGTGTGGGTAAGAGGCCAAAATTAGCAACAGCTACAGTGTCAGTAATAAATGAAGTATTGGACTCATGGTAGACTCTTGCAATATTCATTTTCCATCTGTATATGGCTCATCCCACTCAGCCTAGGTTAGTCTGTGGCATTGCAAGCTCACAGGCAAATTGGGAGAGCTCTTCCTGGCATTTTCAGTGTGAGAACAAGGAGAGGTCCAAACAGATCCTGTCTAACCTGTTCCTACAGATTCACGGTGAGAATCCACAGCTCACCCATGAAACTTGATCTTCTCCTTATCTAGCCTTATAATGTCTAAAATATGTTTCCTAATATTTAACCTGAGTGTTCCTCAGAGTGATGGGATCCCATCAAAAAGATGGGATCAAAAAGACAACCTTTTACTTTTATTACATATTTCCTTGGTTGTGTTGTGAGACTGAGGGTGAAATTTTGGTTTTGTGTTTACTGAATTGCCTCTTATATATGTTGGATCACTCTCCCAGTTTCACAAGATTGTCTGGAATTCTCATCTTGATTCATGGTAGCCCTTCCTCTCTGGAACAAGCTACAGATGCAGTGAGTAAACACTGTCTTGTGTCTTGCATGTCAGTGTGGAAAACAACAAGTATCAGAGGCCCTCAGGCTTACCCATAGAATCTTTCAACCACTTTGCACAGTTTCTCAATCAGAAGTGCACCAAAGTTACAGTAGTTGAATCCAGGCCAGATTGCTCTTTCTGGTACAATAAAAGCATTACATGGTAGAAGCCTCCCTTAATGGAGAGAGCTAACATGTACTGCATCTTTTGCAGCCAGCCAGCCTGTTGTCTTGTCCTTGGAGGAGATGGATGTGATTTGTTCCTGACTAGTACAACTCAGCAGTTTCTTTCCTCCTTGTTGGACACAGGTAATTTGGTATCTGAAAGCATAAAGATTTCTTCTCTGTTGAGAACAGATTAACGTTCTTCTTGGTCTCTCTTCCACTATCCAGATACTTATATTTTCATGTCATATTTCTATTGTTGTATTTACTCCTCAGCTTTTCTGAGTTTATTCCAGGATGTTTGCGATTCTTTTATACAGATCTAAGTTTTCCTCTACATCCCTCTGGAAGTCAGATCATGAAGGATCTCATGATTTTCATTAATCCTCCTGTCCTTTCTTAACCTTGAGATAGTTTGGACAAGTGCCTTAAAACACTTTGGGGGGTTTGTGGGGGTATTTTTAGAAGCAGCTTGATCTTTCTCTCATATGAAAGATACATTAATTTTATTCTCTTGATCTTTTTCCTTAAGTTCTTCATGACCTCTGTCGTATTACAGTTACTTTAATAAAAGTAATCTTCTGCCTTTTTATTGTCAGCCACTTCTAGTCTGTTGATTAAAATCAAATGTAGATGAGTGCACTCAAAATTGCTTTCCACATGTCTGTATAAGATCATTTTCTTTGGAACATCCTGAAGGCACCCCATGTCCCACTAAGTACATTTCCTATCTCGTCTCTTGTAATGTGGATGACTCAGGTGTTTGTTCAGTTGTCTCCAGCCAGCTCTCTGTAATCATCAAATGACTTTTACAGCACAATTAAACAACAAGGTATGCATCATGTCTACAGCATGATTCACAGACTCTGTAGAGAAGCATCTCAGGGTCTAACCTCAAAGACAGGCGAGATGCTTCCTCAAGTGGAGATGTGAGGGTTGTGTTATGACTTTGACAAGCACAGTGGGCCATGATGTAGTGTTCTCATTCCCCTCTGCACTGTTAAACCTCATGGGGTTCATTTTGTCACCTGACAGCTTATGAACGGATAGGAAGGATTATTTAATTATCACATCTCTTGAGGACATAAAGAATAGCACAGTTTGTGCTGTCAGTATGAAAGCCTTGCATATTGATATAGTATGATTATTTTTTACTATATATTATATATTATTATTATTATCGCTCTTTTATTTATTATCGCGCTTTTATTTATTATACTGATATGTTATTGACATATTATCAGTGTTAGAAGTTTTTCCTTGGGATATCTCTGAAACTTTCCTGCTGCAACTAAGCTGTGTTATGTCTTTTTTATCTTCGACACAGACATGAAGGTGAGATTAGTCCCTACATCTCTGCAGCAGCCTTTTGCACACAAGGGCTACTGTTATGTTTCTCCTCAGACTTTCTCTATTCTAGTGTAAAGGAGCCTCACTTTTTCCAAGCCCAGTGTCTCATGCACAAGAGTCTCTTGCGCAGATACATCATCTTGGACTAGGACTGAGTAATGCCTTACCTCTTTATTCTTCATATCATTCTTTTCTTGCAGTCCCTAGAGTTGGTGATGGGCTTTGGAAGGAGGCCAAGATACAAAAAGGTGTTTCACTTGTCCTCTCAGCATGGCCAAGATGTTGTTACAGAATGAGTGAATATGAAGGCTTTGAGCACTATAGGCACCATGACACAGGATGAAAGGCTCTCTAAGAACCAGTTTCATCTGTAAAAGGCAAATAAGCTCTGATTGTAAAGCCCAAGGACAAAGTCCACCATACTCTGCACAGCCATGTTGCACACAAACATGGACTTTCATCACCCCCTTGCATGCTCATCTGTTAAACCAGCTTTGTGCCTACTCTCAAGGTGCTTTTTGGCTGGAAAAGAACATATACACACACCAGCTACTGTCCCCATTGCCAGAGGAAGATCCTCCCCTCAGCTACCTCACACCATATATAGTCCAGTCTGAGTTTCATTTCACTCCTCTAGCTTCACTGAAATAGAAGAATGCTTTAGCACAAGTATGTAAATAGGATTTTGGTGCATCAGGTTGTCCCTTTGAATAGCTATGTTTGAACCTGATGGAGCAGGCTACCCGTGGGACAAGGGATTCAAACAGGAATCCTGTGGAGAGAACTCAGGGAACATAGCTGAGCAAGCAGTGAAGTAGATCCACTGAGGGTTTTTTACAGGTGGGGATCATGAAGCTGGGGTAACTGACCCCCACATTTACTGCCACCTGCAGCAGTACCTTGCTGCTGTGTGTTGTATTGCTGGTTTGGCAACCTGTTTTGCTCACAGCACCTGCTCTTTGAAACTAGCCAGTACCAGTTCACACACTAAGAGATAAGTAGCAGGTGCCTGGTGAAGTTCAGTGTACCTCAGCTAACAGAGAAGTGTTGGGAAAGGCCAATCAGGATGCTTAGGAGCTCTAAATTTTTCCACGGTTTCTGTAACTAGGACTGAAGCTGAGAAGATGTAAAAGAATAGAAGAAGGAATACTACCACACACAAAAAAACCCCAAACATTAGAGTGCAGAGTTTCTGCCTGGAAGCCTTACAGCACAGATCTTAGTACCTGAACAGATTACGTATAAGAAGTCACTGGCTGAGTTTACCTCTTCCTAAGAAAATTAGTATCTTAGCATCCAACTTGCCATTTTTTAACCTCTAGGTCAGTGAAAGTCTTCTAATTATTCCCCTCCATTTTCCACCTCCTCCTCAGCCTTGACATAAAGCAGGTAAAGTGTTTCACACATCTGTTCATTATTGGTCACTCTCTTTTCTCTCTTGAATTATATTTTTATCTTCATATATTTTTTAAGCTGACTAGAGGGAGTAAATAAAAACAGAACAAAAAAGAAAGCATGTTTAATTTCCAATCCTGGTGTACATCAATATTGCACCTTTCAGAAATACCTAGAACAAGTACACACACAAGTTAGCTTTCTGATCCTCAGCCATACACAATCCAGAACATGATACAGAAAACAGTGAACATGAATAGATTTATTTTTTTGTCCAATGAGCAGAAGTGTTCAAATTAAAGTGAAGTACAAGCCCTATAAAGCAAAACTTCATTTCCATCAGCTGCTGCGTCCTTAAGAGGCAATATTGTGGAACACAGCTGTTTAGCATCACGTGTTGCATACTTACTTGTATCTCAGCTTTTACCAAGTAAGCTTCCCTGCTCACTTAATCTTCTGAATACATCTGCAGGTAGAAGCTTAACAGCTCTAGTAATAACAAACTCCCTACCAAGCCAGCTGGCTGCAATATGAGGATTAACTCAAGTCCTGTCCTTCCCCCTTCCATCATGGTTAGTAGAGGCTCATATGCTCAGGAGCCTCTGGCAGAAGCCTTTGAGCAAACAGGAATCAAAATGGCAATATAAAGATAGCCAACAAACAAACAACCCACCCCCCATTGAGCAGCTATTTTGCTCAGGGAAGGCCCCTCAATTGTACAAATTCAAAACATCAACAGTCTACATACACTTGTTTAAAGCCAGGAATAAAACAAGAAGCAGCACAGGAATTAGCTCCCAAAACAGGTTGAGCAGATGTGGGTAAAAAAAAAAAAAAAAAAAAGAAGGAATACTTTCCATGAGAGAAAATACACTTTGATAGCTAACAGAAGGATTGAGAGCCACACCACTATGAATTTTGTCGCATGACCACTCTTACCCACCGTAAGAACCTGGATAGCTTGGTATAGACACCATATTTGCCTTTCTTTGCACATCCTTCTCCCCAGCTAACAATTCCAGTAACAAAATAAGTATCTTTATATCTGGTTACATGGGGACCTCCACTGTCTCCTTGACAAGCATCTTTTTGCTCTGCTTCATAACCAGCACAGAACATGTTCTCTGTTATTGCAAAGTTAGTGGATTGCTTGCAAGTGCTCCTGTCAATATAGGGCACTTCGAGCACCTTCAGTTTTTTAGACAGTCGTCCACCTTCAAACTCTCGCCCGAAGCCACTAACCCTGCCAGATCTTTGGTTCATCAGAACTTCATTAGCAAATTCTGCTTCGGGGAGGCAGGCAGCAATAATGTACTCAGAAAACCTGATGGGTTCCTTCAGCTTGATTAAGGCTATGTCGTTATCGTAAGTCTCAGCGACGTATTTGGAGTGAACGAGGATTTTGTCCACAGTATGCATCGTTTCAGACTGTTCTTTCTTTTCTCTGTCCACTTCACCTGCATGAAATATAAAAGGGTCATTAATATGGAGCTAGCATTATTAAGAACAGCCTTGACAAGGGAGGACAGTAGTATACTCAACTCCTCACACTTTGCCTAAGACTTTACACCATACAAATAAACTATGAAGCGTATTGCAATACTTACTGGATCAGTTTCAGTTCTGAGCTTTTGGCTATAGAGATTTTGATACCAGTTTACATAAAGGCATAAACCAATTGAGCTAAACTAATGCAAATTTGGGTGGAAGCTCTTACAGGAGCTTGAAGCTGCCTTATACCAGGGAAGAGTAACTAAAGACTAACGGTCAAGACTAAAACAGTGCAACTACAAAGTTGTGTTCATCTTGTATCATGCTCAAAAGTGAAGTTGTCATAATTTGAGTCCGCTTCTTATTCTTCTAGTTAATGTGTCTTAGTTTTCCTGCAGCAACAAATCTGTATGCTTCAGATGTGCCAGGAACAACCAGCTTTCCAAAGAAGCACTACTCTGATAAACACAATACTAGCCAGCACTTCTGGAACATATATTCCTAACTAGCTGGCAAAGGAGAAAGAGATGCACCATTATCACCTTTCCACACCAGCTGCCCCTGTTTTTACACAGCAGGATTCCAAGAAGAACAAGAAATTATAAACAACAAAACAATGAAAGAGTAACAAATAACAAATCAAGTAATGTGAGTACATCTCACACAAGATTTAGAGCACAAAGGTTGTCTTCAACACACACTCAAACATCAGAGGAGTAAAATATATAAGCACTTACCAACAACGACTTTGATTTCTTTAGATTGGTTCATACAATGAGCTGCAGTAAGTATAAATTTCTCATTTAAAATAGTTCCACCACAAAACTCTTCCCCTACCTCATTTAACAGAACAGCCTGTGAAGGGAAAAAAAAATTAAAAAAAAAAATCTAAGTGCAGAATTAACAAGAGCAGTTTAACTTCAAAGAGCTATAAACAGGTCACTGATTTCTCTGCACATCACATGTGCATGTTTATTACAACAAAATGTTCTTCATGTGTCTCCTACTGTGCAGGGAGAGTACAGCCCCCAAATCACACCATCCCTCAGACTTAGCACCCTAAAGAACTCCTAGTCCATGTTCTGTTCCCATTTGACCCCTCCTTTAGTGTCCTGAATACAGGAACTCATTTTGACTGGTCCAAATCCAAGAGGAAGACAGATATGAAAGCGTAATTGTGAAGTAAATGCATGCTTTCTCTAAGATGCTCTCAAGGGTACTACCTAAACAGATTGATATCAGACAGAACTGGAATATAACCTCCAAAAATGACACTGGTAGGCCAGCATGACTCAAAGCCCTCTCTGGTGATGTATGGCTAGGCTTCGTGAACAAAGCTCCAGGGAGGGCTCCATCCACGCTCCTCATCAGCGCCTTTTCCAAGCGCGCTGATAAAAAGAGGATAGCAGATGGCACCCTCGAGCCTGTACTATGGATTTTTTTTAGGTGAGACACAGCATGCGCAGAGCTAGACCCACCCTTTAGTCCTAAGGTTCATTTGCCAGGGCCTAGCAAGCTTGGACGCTGGCAGCGAGGTCCTTAGGACATAGGTTTTATTAGAGTGTCCTTCTCTTAGCTGGAAGGCCTCACAGGGCTAAACGAGCTCCATCTGCCCGGGTTTGGAATCAGAGTTGTCCTTCTCCTAGGATAACTGCCAGAAGGCTAATGAGCTCATCCTGCCCATACAAGGATTCTAGGAACATGGGTATCACTCCCCACACTTTCCCGTGGGCAATGAGTTTAATGCTCCCTCTGCTGTGGGCACAGTTATCGCACCAGGGGCCACAGGAGACCACAAGTGATTTTCAGACTGTGCCTGTTCTCTGGTGATAGCATGATCTCAAAGTGCACAAAGCCTTTCATTTTGACATTGTAAGGCTGCAGTTTGCCAAAGAGCATACTCAGGTACTAAGCACTCAGGTGCAAGCAATTCAGCTACCTCCAGCCACAAATGAAGTACTACATGAGTAACATTCAGAAGGCAAGCAGGTTAAATGAACAATTGCACACTTTCTCTGGTTAAATGAACAACTGCACACTCTGCCTCAGAAACACATTGTGCTTACCCACAGAGCACAAACAGCACGTTTACCTGCCATGGACATTCGCCAAGAAGACACTCTTCACCACCTACTATCCTCGTATGGAAATTTGGAGTCTTCCTACTTGTTTCATTGCCAGGACGGGGAGTTGGGCTTTCTGTGGTAAAAACAGTGTTCTCCACCAAAGTTGTCCCATTTGTGGGAGAGACATCTTCCTCACTAGTTACATTGCTATTACCAGCAGGTAAAAGAACTGATCTTTTTTTTCTTGTCACAAAAACTCTTCCACAAGGGTATTTTACTGTAAAGACAAAAATGTTAAAATTAGAGATGGATGGAAATTTCAGCACAAGAGGAAACTCCTTGACAACATCATCTCATAAATCAAGTTAATGCAGCTGTCCTGTTTTGAAAATACTAGCAAAACCTTGGCAGATGTAACAAAGAAAGAAGACCAGATGGCTTGAAAAATTAAAGCAATTTTGTAGTCCTAAAACTTGTCCATAGTTTCAGTCTCTGGACAGTGTTTTCAAATCATTTAAAATTTAGAATACCATCTTCAATTGTTTACATTGCTATACTCATGTGGTTGCTTACTAAAACCATCTTAGTTAGGCAACTGAGTGAAGTGTTTTATGTTAGTAATAATACAACTCATGAGAGCAATTTATGGTTAGTTATAAAGGATATGAAAACTGACATCATGAGTATATGGTTGACTTTTCCTCTCCCCCTCTACTTTGCTGAAATAAAAAAAAAAAAGTACAAATATACATAGCATTAACCATGATTAATGTAACCAGTTACTGTTTGATTAGGTTAACTGAAATCTAAAGCAGAAAAGTTTTGATGAGCTGCTCTTCTATATGGAGTATACACATTTTAAGTGAACAAGATACATCTGCAACCACTTTTCTCCTGTCAACAGTGCACTCTTCTATGAAAGGCACCTTGCAAAGGCTTCCAAATCAGCTAGATTTTGCTAAGTCCATTGCATCAGCTCAGGCTTTGGAAATCAGTTGGCCTCAGTGTTAAATCTATGTCATGTAGAACACTGACAGTTCAAAAGACATTCTTTAACTGTGAAACAAGTCTCAGCACCATTGCTTTTAGCTTACTCTGTGGCTTCATACCTGATGAAACACAGCGTTTGCCATCCTCTGCTAGAACATACCCTTTTGCACAGGAACACACAACAGCCTTCTGTACCCCACTTTTGAAGCTGCAGAACTGCTCACAGTCACCGTTGTTTATTTTGCAGTACTTTGGGATGACTATAAAACAGATATTGGAAGAACAACTGTAAATACTGACTTCACAGAAGATCTCAAAGTTCACCAAATTAAACCACGCTCTTCAAACAGCATCTGTACCTCCCTGAAGCACCTCTTACTAACAACACCAATAGCTAACATTAGCTTATGCCACATCTACCACATGCAACATACTTGCCAACATAGTGAGCTTAAATTGCAGAGACAAAATGACAGCAGAAGAATGAATATAGTCCTAATAAAGAATTCTAGATACTGGTAAATTCTCACAGAATTCCTCCCTCATGCCTCAAAAATCTCACCTTCTTATCACCTCCCTCAGTCCTGTGTTCCACACCCTCCCCTCTTACTTCTGGGCTACTGATATATGCTCCAGGGACATCCTTAGGGTAGTAGTTGTGTGCCAGAAGTGAGACTCAGGAAGGATTTATATGCAAAAAAAGATTCCTTGCAAAGCTGAAAGTTTATTGAAATGTGCTTTCTTTGGTTCTTCACTGCTGTGAGCTGAGCAGAGAGATTTTACTTCTGAGCTTAGAATAACGACTCTTTGATATCAGTTATAAGAATCCTATGCTGCTTTTAGTTTTCTGTTTGAGGGATTCAAGCTCATGAAAAGAGCCACTATCACAATTAGGAGGACTTTCTGTGAAGCAAGTGTAACTTTGGACCATTCACTAATATTATCCAGCTGTAGAGCCATCAGGGCTTTGTGTTTCTGGTGCTGTCACAGAATCACAGAATGTCAGGGGTTGGAAGGGCCCTAGAAAGATCATCTAGTGCAACCCCCCTGCCAGAGCAGGATCACCTAGACCAGCTCACACAGCAATGTGTCCAGGCAGCTCTGCAATGGCTCCAGACAAGGAGACTCCACAGCCTCCTGGGCAGCCTGCTCCAGTGCTCTGGCACCTGCACTGGAAAGAAGTTCCTCCAATTCACCATTGACTGCCATCCTATTTATCCATTTTTTGAATAGGTAGATAATGCTTGTTAAGAAAAAGTTAACTCTCAATATTTCAGCTCCCTGGGAATTTACTGTCACAGTTCTCTGAAGCAGAAACCTACCAAATTCACAGTTCTTGCCTTGATAACCATCCAAGCATGAGCAAGTGTAGGAACCAATTCCATCTTTACAATGTCCACCATAGTGGCAAGGATTTGAGCTGCACTGGTTCCCATCTACAAAAAACAAACAACAGTGTGTAAGCATTTTCAGTGAACCCTGAAGGGGTGCTGGTTTTAATAAGCCATCTTTTATCCTTCCTTTTCAAATGTGTGTCCTGTGAGTTGCCACATTCTGGGTGGAACAAGGAGTATAAATGTGATCATTTCAAACTAGCAATGATTCATACACGTATCCTCAATTTTGCAATCTGGTTTTAGAGGCTACTGTTTGACAACTTTGTACTCAAGCCTTTCTTTGTAGGAAGATAAAGTAAGACATCATGGTCAGATTATATATCATTTACAGTGAAGGCTGTAAAGGCAGACAGGACATTTCTACCTTGCAACTGCTATCTAAAGATATTAACCTTTTTGCTCTTTTGCATTTCCCTACAATTTCTGCATAATAACAACTTTTCTCTCTTTAAAGGTCAGCTCATCCCTTGTGCATGTCTTTTACCTGTAGTGCTGTTCATTTAAAGAAGTAGACACCAGTAAATTAATCAGGAGATAAGCAAAACACAAAAAATACTTTACAAAGCCTTGCTAAGTTTACGTGTGCAGGCCAAATTCCTGTTTTGTGCTGCTTAGAGTACAAGGCTTTAAAGTAAGTTTGAAGGGGGAAGGCTTCAAAGCAGGCTAGCTGGAGACAAGCCTAAGGCCAGTGTACCAGGGCTGGGGCTGAGATCAAAGGCCCAGCTGGAGTGCAGCTCAGGGTTTAGACAGGTTTACTCTTCACTGGGTAAGGAGCTGGCTGGAAGGCTGAGCCCAGACAGTAGTGGTCAATGAAGTTCAATCCAGTTGGCAGCTGGTCACCAGTGGTGTCCCCAGGGCTCAGTGCTGGGGCCAACTCTCTTCAATGTCCTTGTCAATCATCAAGTGCACCCTCAGTAAGTTTGCAGATGACACCAAGACAAGAAGGACTGTCAATCTGCTAGAGGGTAGGAAGGCACTGCAGAGGGACCTGGATAGGCTGGATCAGTGGGCTGAGGCCAATGGGATGAGCTTCAACAAGGCCATGTGCTGGGTCCTACACTTTTGGGATGGCAGCTCTGGCCTGTGACCTCATCTGTATCTGTCATAGGGAACATCTGGGCTTTGTGTACTGCCTCCACATGTCAATATCCCTTCTGTACCTGCACATGGTCAAAACCAGGGGCACTCCAAATGCTGTGTCTGTGTGCCTCTGCACTACAGAGGCACTGAAGGCTGATGTCCACCCTCAACAGAGAGAAGGCCACACCACCATTTATCAAAAGAAGGACAGGCTCAAGGCCTGCAGCACAGCTCCTAGTTTCTGCCTCCTCTGCAGTGCCAGAGCACTCCATTCTGTAGTGGTCTTAGATAAGTAGCATACTCCTGTTAGAAACTGTACTTGTTTAGTTGCCACTGTGGTAATGACGTTCATATCCATGTTTCACAATAGCATCCCAGAATCCCCTACTAAAAAAGGAAGTGAGAATGAATTGTTCTAGTAACTTGGCTAAGGTTAGCTGTGGTTTTCAGTACTTTCAAACACCAATAAAGCATTTGTGGGCTGTGGTTTAAAATGCACAAAATTGGTGTTTCCGCTGGCACTGATGCTGTGCTGCTTGCACTCGCATGAGAAAATGCTCTGAAATGTTCCACTCCTCTTCACTCTAACTCTGATGCAGGCTTTGCTTGAAATTTCAGCCTGGAGATTACAGAGTTCATCCCCTGCTTAGAGGATTGTGAAAGTCTGCATCTTTGTGGCAACTGTCTTCAGTTTTCTGCAGACTCCAAAAGACAAAGCTCAACTGTCCTCTATCAACATTTTTGAGGTACTTCTCCTAACATAAAAGCTGGACAGAGTTTCAGGACAATATATTATCAAACACTAAAAATCAGTCCCTGCATAGTGATCATGAACACTAGAACCCTAAAAAAATACAACCCAGACCTTTAGAAAAAACCAGCAAGAACTGATGGGCAGTATCTGCTAATCTACTGGCATGTCCTCCTTGAATGGCAAACAGTACTGTAGAAAACACATCCCACAAAATGCTCTATAATACAGGAATCAGTAACAGTCTGGCACGGAAGGTGGCATGAAACTAGCAAGCGAATGTGCAGTATAATTACTTTGTGCTGGCTCCAGCAGTTAAGTGCCATCCTCATCCATTACTCTTTGCATCTTGAATTCCACCCCCTGGGGCTGCCCCTCTGGAGGGCAACTGAGCAGCAGAGTCACATCCCCAGTTTCTGCTTCTGACTGCCCTTCACATGCAAAGGGCTACATTTCTTTTTCTCAGAGGACAAAGATCACCCCAGCAATTGGAGGCAGATGAACCTTGCCTTTGAATGAAGCAACTGGGTTCCAGCAACAGCAAGGCAGTAAGTTAGATTCCTTCTTCAGAGGAAGCACAAAGTGAGTGTGTCCCACAGTGAAAAGAGCAAGGGAGTGGGAAGTGGTTCCTTCAGAGGTGCATCTTTTTAATCCTTGCAATAAGTTAGCTTATTTCTCTAAACAGACACAGAGTATATCTTACCTACATAGACGTTCCAGAATTCCTCCTACAGGTAGGTGTGGGAAAAGGGGAATAAAAGGAGACAGAGTTAAATGAGAATTACTGAATTCTTCAGAAAAAATAGTGCTTTCATACAGAGGATACTTGCAGCCAACAGTTTGTTTTAACAAGTATTTAGGTTGTAGGCACATACAGTGCCTTGCAGCCTGCTGTTACCATTTGATAAATTAAAATCATATGATCCATCTATAGTGTCCAGCTCTACAAAAACAAGCCTCATGCCATTTTCAGAAATATCTAGAACTCCTTAGAGATTTCCCAGTTTGACTCACTCAGCATAAGGACACTCCATTTCTCACATTTTCTTTCATTTCATGCTGACTTCTCACTGGTTCTTTCCATCAGTTTTGACTGAATTTACTTACATTCCTGGAAATGTCAAATTCCCAGTCTCCATCCCTCCCCACCACACTTCCATCAATCAGCACCTCAGAAATCCTGAGATTTAAAAATATGTGGCTGATTTGTGTTTTTCTTTCCCTCTGCACTGATGACTCCAGGTATGCTGTCTGTCCAAGACAGTCCTTTCCAGTGACATCTGGTCAGCAGGCAGAACAGGCTGTGCTGGTTCTGCTATAGGTCAGCCAACCTTTATGCTCTGAAGTACCCTGCAATGCACCCATGACTCCCCACACAGGTCATTTCAGGGCCACTCCAAGAATATTCTGGCATCAAGTAATGCTAAAATGAAATAAATCTAGCCTCAACTCCAGTTTCAGGGCTGCTCTTAACAGTCACATAGCTGCAGCTAATATTCCCAATTCACCTCCACCACCAAATCACTTCAAGTTTTCAAATATCATCTTCTCTACTGACCCTTGTCTCCAGAGCTGCTCCATCTCTTTAACTCTCCCCTGAGCGTGGGAACAGATTGTGTTTCTGACTAAAGTGAAGCAGTCATCAGGGTAGGGCAGGTGACACAGGAGACACACACACAAACTTCATTCGACAGTGGCAATTTAACATTAAGGCATATAAAAACTGTCCACAGTATACATCCTATCAGTTCAGATACTCAAAAAGAGAGCCACAAAATGATAAGCAGTGCAAAGCTGCTTGAGGTAAGTTTGGCAAAATTCTCCCATGAAGTTGCATGTCAGCATTTGCCTTATCAATTTTCCCATGGACTCTCCACCTAAGAACACTTGTGACCAGTCATGACACTCAGCTATACCACCCAGAGAGGGTCAATGTATTTCCAACATGGGTAGTATCAAAGCATTCAAAGGTCAAATACCTCACAACAGCAATTAATCTCATTAAAACAGGTAAAAGAGTGGAGGCTTTAATAAGGGATGGCCTTCCAACAGCTGAATTAGGACTGTTACGATAGGTTTATGCCTTAGCACTTCCAACCACAGTCAAAACCACTACTTATTCTTTGTATTAAGTGACTGGGAGTAACTTGTGAGTTTTGATGGCCAGCTCAAAAGACCTTAATACTATTTTGTAAACATGAAATACATAGAAGCTATGTTTCATATTTACTTCATCCTTACAGTTTTCTCCTGGTCTTCAAAGGCTTCTCTTGCTTCTTCTTTTGAGCAGCGCTCCTCATTGCATTCTCTTTCAATATTCCCTTGCTTCAGTTCCTCTAAAAAAGAGTTAGCACGTTTTGTTCTTTCCAAGAACTTGTCAGCAGTTTCTTTCTTGATGAATACTAGACAACAGAGAAAATGATGCAGGTGGCAGATAACATTTGGTGGTGCTACAGAGTCATTAGAAATAAACAAAGTACAAACAAAACCAGAACACTTCAGCCATTCTACCCGTGCACAACATTACCTATGAGATTAGTCCTCACACAGACTGATACATCTTAGGATCTCTCATAGTAGTCTCTCTCTGAGAATCAGCAATTCATTCTCTCCTACCGTTTTTAGGCTTGAAAATAAGAACATGCAGATGGCCACTGAGGTATTATATTTCTGTTGCTCCTGCTCAAGACTCCAGTCTTGAAGCGAATGAGGCCAAGGAGACTGCATTTCTTGATCTGATTTCAAGCTGACTGCCAGACAACACCACTGCCTGCTCCAGGGGGTTGTGGAATGAAGCTGAGTCAGCAGAGTTTTGGGCTAGATATCAGGAAAAGGTTTTTCTCCCAGAGAGTGGCAGGGCTCGTAGCACCAAGCCTGACAGAGTTCAAGAAGCACTTGGACAGCACTCTCAGGCATATGGTGTGATTCTTGGGGTGTCCAGTGTAGGATCAGGAGTTGGACCCAATGATATTTATAGGTCCCTTCCAACTCGAACTGTTCTGTGATACCCTCCTAACACTGTCAACCACCTGTAGAAATGTTCCTGCCTTATACTGCTATGTGGTACAGCTAGAGCTAAGGCAGGTGCATTCTAAGACTTAAAGAACAGAAGTAAACCAACATCAGCTTTAGTAGGCATGTACAGAAGGCTTACAGAAAGTGCTTGTAACTTGTAGGTCAGCAACTGTTAGTTCTGTCACCCACTATCTTATATGCCCTTAAATCCCTCTCTGCAGTGACAGGAAAATGTCAGGGAAGCGGGAGGATGCAGCTAGTGGGGTTATCACCTCTATATCCCTTTGCCTCCACATCACCCACGTAAGCTGATGTTTTTGTAAACCTGAACTAGCCAAATAGTATTCTGAGGCTGGTCATTCTCTTTCCCAAGCTTTCCATCATGCTGCTTCTTTAGAGACATCAAGGGGAACGAGTGCCAGTGAACTGAAGCCGCACGTTTCAGAAATATGAGGAAGACCTCATGTTAAGTCCTAAGTGGGCTGACTCACTGAAAGAAGAGTTACCACCTTTTGAAAAGCCACTTGCTGATGCTGCTCTGGACTTTGATGTTGACCTTAATGGCACAAACAGAGGGACATGCTCCTCCCCTGCCACCCAGCGCCTCCACGGCCAAGCGCACCCAACCAAGCCTTGGCCAGGCTTGCCCTCAGGGACACGAGCACCTCAGGCTGCGAGGGCAGTTGCCCTCCCAGTGCCAATGGCGGGGAGGGCCAGCAATCCCATTTATAGGGGAAAACGGGAAGGCGCAGTAGCCTGTGAACGGCCTCACGGGGCCGCAAAGGGATGCGGCACCGCTGGGGCTTAAGCAGCGCGAAGTGTCCCAGGCAGTTCCCTGCCCCTGAGGCGGAACCTGCTCGTCTTTCGGTAGGGTCCGGGCGGCGGCACAGGTGCAGACAAACCCTCGGCCGTTTTGGAAACCGAGTGCCCCAGGGAAGACGAGCAGCCTCCCGTGCAGGCAGGGACCGGCAGGGCTCGTCCTCGGCGGGGCGGGAGGGCTCTCTCCTTTCTCATCCACCGGCGGTGCGAGCCCCCGGGCCGCAGCGGCGAACTGCCAGCCCCTCCCGCGTTCTCCCGGCAGTCGCTCAAAGGCTATGAGCAGAGCTCCCTCCCCGTTCCCCGTCCCCAAATAAAGAAGGTGCTGCCTTACCGCCTCCTTCAGCCCGGAGCTCGCCTGCCAACGCCGTGCAGAACAGGAGGAGCAGCAGGTGGCCGGTCATGGTGGCAGGAGTGTGCCGCTGCTGCCAGCCCGACCGGACGGGACGGGAGCTGAAGCCTGAAGCCTTCACGCCCCCGGGCGTAAAGGGACTGAAGCTGCGTTGCTTCCCCCGGCCAGAAATAGCGGAAGCGCTAGGGAAGGGGAAAAGCCGCCGCGAGATCTCTCAGGCGGGGGCTGGCCCGATGGTGAGCCTCCTCGGTCTATTTTTTTAAGCCCGAAGCAGCTGCTTATTTTTTTTAATTGTACCTTTTATTAGCGGGGGAAGGGAAATGAATGGTCACTTTAAAAAGCAACCAGTGGCTAAAGCTTGCCGTGGTGTTCGAGCCCGGTGCTGGCAGGTGTGGGGCTCGGCCGAGCAGGGGCAAAGGCAGGCTCCCACCCCAAAACAGCCACCACCTGTGACAGCTTCCACCCGCTTTGCCCACATCCCAGCACCATAGTCTGCCGTCTCTGTGCTTTCGAGGTCTAGGGTTGGCCTGCCGCTCGCCGGGAGCTGCCCTCCTCCCCCTCCCCCCCTTTTTTTTCCGGTGGGGGATGTCCCTCGGTTGTGCCCAGTGAGGTCTCTGTGCGCTGTGGAGACTATCCGTGCCTTCCATGTTTCCAAAGCCTGCCATCAGTTGTCCTTCGTCTTCTCGGCTTTCTTGAACAGGCTGTTACATTTAAAATATGCCAAAACACAGCTTTGCTTTGAAAAAGTCACTCTGTGCAGCCATTAGTACCGGTTGGTTTCTTTCAGGTTTTTCCCGTTTTCCTGCAAGATGATGATTTGTTCATAAATGTCAATATTTACACTGGAAGGTTACTGAGAAGAAATCATCCTGTGGAGCATGGAAAACTCAAAACTGTTGTAGCTTGAGGGGTCTAGAGGGATGATTTTGCCATGCTGAGTGCCTCATCTCAGTGAAAATGAGGCTTTAGGTGCTGGATGCTGCTCCTAGTCACCTTCCTCCATGGGAACATACTCTGCTGCCATATATTATTTGCTTTTAGGAGTAATGAGAAGTTCTGGGGTATGTTTTCATACTGTAAGACTTGTTTCTCAGTTCTCTAGGAGTTGCTGCTTTCCCCAATTCAGTTCACTAATGAAGAGTATACCAGTGCCAGTAATCAGTATTGCATGGTGCATGTACCATGTAATATCAGTGTTTCCCCTAAGAATTCTAAGTGTCCAACTCGATAAGGTTTTGTGGTTGAGCTGATATTCAGCATGATTTGAATGAATATAAAGTGTCAGTTTTGCATAAGATACTTTAAAAGTTTTCTGATCTCCTGGTCAGTTTTGTCTAACCTTTTCACTGTTTTCATGCTTATGTTAGAAGGTATATTTTTTAGTGGTGTAGTTGATAGTGTTTTCAGAGTGCTTAATGCATAAATGCATTAAGACTTTAGAGAATTGTCTTTCTCCAGAGTAGTGCAGGTGGTCAAACAATTATCCTACTCTGGTTTTCAATCTCAGGACAGAACACAATTTAGACAGTAACAGACAACAAATAAAACAAACATTCCCCTTCATTTGCCCCCTTCTATATGAACAAGCATAATAGCAAGGGAAAGAGAAGATAAAATCAGTGCTATTCTTCACCACTCATAAATACAGGGTTAAATATGACACTTAATAGCCTTGGTGCAAGAAGACTAAAATCAAGTTTTTGTGGCAGACCTGTAAGTATGGAAATAATCTTTTCCCAGCTTTCTTGTTCTGGAAACTCTCTACAGTTCCTCCCCCTCAAATCTACTTGTTGCCACTGCAACTGTTGGAGAAAGCTACTTTAACATAAGCTAAGAGAAACACTTTTTCTCTTTCTGCAGCTATTGCATCATTGTATTACAGGACATAGGAAGCATAGGAAGTTGCAAAAGCCAGAAGGATAAATATGTTCAGAAGAGATTGCACACATTTGTGGACAACAGGTTCATTCATGACTGTTGAGCCTAATGCAACTGCTGGCTCAGGAAGTCTGTACATCACTGATTACCAGAAGTTGAGAGGGGAGCTAGAGGACAGATCATGGTGTGCTTGATGTGTTGCTGCAAGTCTTTCTTTCAGCACCTAGCTTGGCCACTTAGCAGAAATCTATGCAGAATGAGGGACTTTGAGTCTGATTTGTTATGGCCATTCTGCACTCACTTGACAAGACACACAAGTTTACAAACAATACCAACAGGGAAGTTATATTACATACTCAGCTCATTTCAAATCATTAATAGTGGTGTGAGTTTCACATCTATCACATATCTAAGATAATGAAGGAATGCTTCAATAGGAAAATGGCACAGAGAGTTTGAGGGGTAATCACACGATCTGGAAATGCTGTTGTTCAGCATTATTAATCCATGTGCTTTTTCAACCAGTCAATATATTTGGATACCCTTGTGTAAACCCCATAACTGCCTTTAGTAGCACAGCCCTTTCCCCAGCTGACAATCCCAGTCAGAAACCAAGTGTTCTTGTATTTTGTAGCATGAGGTCCACCACTGTCTCCCTTACAGGAGTCTTTAACACCAGTCAGGTCTCCTGCACAGAACATATTCTCTGTAATATTTAAATCAGTTTCCCTTTCACATTCTTGTGTCTTCACACGTGGCAAATCAACTCTCATCAGCACAGAGGAGGTGGCACCTCCATCTAGTAGGCGTCCCCAGCCACTCACTGTGGAGAACTTGATGGAGGACAGTTCATAGACTGCAAAGCGTTTCTCAGGCAAGCATATGGGCACCACATAGTCTGTGAGATTCACAGGCACTTCCAGGCGCAGGAGGGCAATGTCGTTGTTCATTTCTCCGTATGTGTATCCTTCATGAATGATCATCCTGGCAACTCCACTCTCTTGCTCAGTTTTCTCATTGTAATTTATTCTGTGTTCACCTGGAAAAGTTACAGATTGCAGGTCATGTCAGGTAGCTCCTTGATNAGGTGAGGCCTCCCCAGAGCTGAGGAAAGGGGTATGATCACCTCCCTTGGAAGTTTGAGGGGGTAGGGGGTATCTGCTCTGACACATTGCAAGGGCAATTCCCTCATGCTACTAAAGCCTGCACATTTTGTCTTTCATTCTGGTTTGTCAGGATGAGAAGCTGTCACCACAACCACAGCTTGATAACACGAGGAGAAGATGATACATACCCAGTCTCACCCGAAGCTCTTTAGGATGAATATACTCCAAACAGTGAGCTGCAGTGACTACCCACTCTGGGGAAAGCAGGCTACCACCACATTTTTCTTTCTGATTCTGTATTATAAGGGCCTGCCAACGTAAAGCAAATTTGTCTTAAATCAGATATGCTTGATCTGAATCTCAGTAGAGTCCTGGTTGCATGTTGCTTCTTTCTGTCATCTTATGCAACTGTGTTTGAGAATACCATGTTGAGTGCATGGAGAAATTAGGAGAGAGTCTTCCCATTGACATTTTCTCCTTGTAGTAACAGACCCTGCCTATTATGGCCAAAAGCATATTCCCACAAGCTGCAACTAAAATTCTTGTTGACAGTAAGGTTAAGAACTGAGGTGTCAGGAGATAGAAGAGCTTGTATTACCACTCCACTCCTATGAAAGCAGGTACTCCAGAACAAGGCTAAGATGCATGATTGAAATGAGTGGATCTGCTGGCTATGGATGAAGAGGAAATTTGGTTATCCAGACCTGGCATTTTTAATGGAACTTTAACAGAATGGATTTGAAACAATGACTTTCAGATAGTGATTTCATAAGAGAAAAAAAAAAAAAGCAGCAGCAATGAAAGAATTCTGCAGACTCACTTGCCATGGACATTCACCTGGAGGACAAATTAAACCACCTACTATTCTCCCTTGTGCAGTTGCATTTTTTTTTGCCAGCACTGGTATTTTTCCACATGGGTATTTCACTGAAAAACAAAACAAAACAAAACAACAACAAACAAAACCAAAACCAACAAAGGGCAGCAAGTCTGATTTTATTGTGCTGAATTAGCAGCAAAATGTGGACAGTCTTTGATGATGTTAGCTGAAAAACTGGTCTAGCCTGGGAGCATGGGTTCTAACAAGTAATTTAAAGCAACTCAGCAGGTAAGCAGTCTGTTTGGAAACAGCCAGAAATGCTTTTACAAATAGAGTACAGGCCGATATGTTATCACTGACGTATATTCACCTACCACAGGAGCTTGCAAATATACCTGCTTAATATATATGTCAACATAATAAGGTGGGCTGCAGGCTGGAGAACAGAACTGACTTTGTCAGGCTTTGTAGTCTACATATTTCCAGCAGCACTGCTGACTGCATCTCAGCGGTACCATGGGTACAGTATCCATGCCATGGTGAGACACATGCTTAAGCATGCGACGTGCAGCTTGCTATGGACCCAAAACTCTCCTAAGAGCAGACACTGTGACTTCTGGGTATGCTTTCTGACAGACTGTGCCTAGTTTGCTTGGGTCCAGAGCATCCTTGATTCTTCTGGACTGCACATCTCAAAGGTCTTTCTTAGCCTAAGCAAGCATGTGAATATTGGCAATAAGAGAATCAAATCTTGAGCACGGAACCTGTGACTGAGCTTCAGAAAGCCTTGGTGTTTTCAGTGCATCCTTCACCCAACAGAGCTTTCCTTTCAAGAAGAATCCTTTGGTGTTTTTTGTGTGCCATGTGGCAGTGCTGTAACTGAACAGAGCGTTCTTTCCATCCAGCAGTCACTCTAAGGTAATGCTGTGAGGAGGAGTGCTTGCTTTCTTATCATGTCGGGAGCCAGGGCCCTGGAGTCTATGATGAGCTGAATCCAACATCTCTATGGATCTAATAATAGCCTGAATGTGCTGATTACCTCAGCTGATATGAAGGCAGCATCTAGCTGGCACAGGCACAGGCAAGGTATGGAGAAACAGCAGTAGCTCTTTGGTGGCAGCTAGTGAAAGACCAGAATAGATGTTGCACAAGCCCAGACCCTCTAATGCTGTATGCAGAGCAATGCAAGTTTGGGTGTTTGCCATTCTGAGAGGTGGCAAAGGACAGTGAATGGACTGGCAGTTACACAGTTTGGTCTCCTTGCAGCACACAGTCAGCATTACAGCTATTTTGGTCCTCAAGAGGCAAGCAGCAACAAATGCATCTTCCTTCAGGGAAAGACACACTGAAAAGCCTGTGGGGAGTATTGAATTCTTTGTTCTCAGCTTTTAACAAACACAGCTTCCTCATCACGTGACATTGCAGAATCTGCTAATAAGGGATAAGCACATTAGTAGACATTTTTTTCTAATGAAGTTGCTGTTGTTGAGAGCTTGGTTGTCATTATCAGTTCTCTGCATGAATGCTCCATTAAGGTGTGTGTAAAGGGGGTATTACCCCTCAGAACTACTTTGCATGCTTCCTGCAGCTCTGTCCATTATGTTCATATCCCCAGGAGTCTCTGCTTCCCCTCTAGTAAAGTAATTCAAGTAGGCATCTGCAACAGAGCCAGGTGCCAGCTTTGGAAAAATAATTACCTTGTGCTACCCTAGTCCCAGTTGAAATTTACCTTGTCAGATGAGCGAAACAAGTATCTAGCCATCTAGAGGAATACCAAAACTGTATTAGTCCTACCAAATAGAGGGGGAGGGGGAAAAAGAATAGCTGTTTTCCTTTGGTTTCAATAGGCCTCTTCCTGTCTTGATTCCTGTGCTGAAATAAATACGGTAATAAAATCCATAGTCACAATTTCAGATTGGAGATCCAAGAGGGAAAAAATGCTACTCCAGAAATATTTTCCCACCACAGGTGTAAGCTAAAACAAAAAAAGGACTTCTGAGGCCCAGAGCACATCCATTCAGCAGAAACCCCTCAGTGCCTGACTGCCTTCCACTCTGCTTTATTTAGAACATCTGGCCATGAGCTTGCCTCCACTGCTTAGTTTTTCCTACGAGTCCAGTGGCAAGAGTGCTCCTCAGGGAGGAGATGGGTTCCCTGAGGATGGGCCTCTGGGGTCAGGAAGGAGAGATCCAAAAGGCTCCTCCCTGCTTGGTGTGCACACTTCGCTAGCTGCTTTTCTGGAGTGCCTAACTTTCACCAGAAGCTGAAATGTACTGCTCTGGACTCTGCCCTTGAAGGAGAGATGGGGAGGTGGTGGCTAAGGGTTATACCTTGTACCTCCTGAGGTGTACATGTTGAAAACTTTTCTTCCAGAGCTGGCTTAGACTTAGCAAGGGGCTAGTATATCTTACCTTGGGGAATGCAAGACACACCATCAGTTGCTAAAGTGTAATCATCTGCACAGAAGCACACTCGTTTTTCAGCCTGCTTTTCAGCACAGTACTGTTCACAGCCACCATTGTCGTACAAGCACTTCAGGGAGTCAGCCACAGCTAAAGTCAGAGAAGGAGAGTTTAGGTTTCTAAATATGGGGTTTGGTGCTTAATATGAGCCAACTGCAATTTGGGAAGCTGACAGAGAAGCAAGGCAGCAGAGGAGATTTCTGTGCTTTCTGTACAGCGAATACACCAAAAGCACCTTCCATTTGATGAAAGCTTAGGTAGACCTGGATCTCCAGGGATCAGAGAAGAAAAGGCTGTGCTTCCTAAAATTAAATCAGGCATTCATGCAGTAGCTGAGCAGCGTAAAGGATGAAGGTGTTGTAACTGTATATGACTGACAAATTAATACTATTTTGTATTTAACCTTTGGGAGAAGGATGCTCTGGGATGACCCTTAAGACTGCCTCATTGGACCTGACAAGTGCCTAGGTCTTGTTTGGGCTCAGTGTGTTCTGAGGGTCTAAGTGTAACACTCAACGTGCAGTGGCCCTGACATCAATGGAAAGATGTATTAACTTCATTAAGTGCTGAATCTGTCCCCTTGGGCTTTGCACAATGGTCATGCCGCATGATTCTCATTCACTAGCTGCACCAAGCTTCTAAGTCAAAGTAACTTCAGCACTTGAGTTCTACTAGAATTCTCTTGCTGCCTTGCAGTGCCTGAGCACCAGCTGCTTAGAGCCATCACGTCACACTGCAGGCAGTGCAAACAGTAGCTGTCAGGGCTAGAAAGATATTGAATGATGATGATTGCTACTGTTTCTCTCAATGCCTTGCATCTGAGTTAATAATGGCATTTTGATGGTGTTAAGCTATGCCAGAGCTGACCTTTTTCACAGCTTTTGCCCTCGTATGCAACGGGACAGCGGCAAACGTAATCCCGAAACTGGTCATCACAAGTGCCGCCGTTCTGACAGGGGTTGGAGTCACACTGGTTAGGGTCTGTAAAAACAGTCAGTGTCAGTCCAGCTCATGGCAAGAGCTGCAGCAGGGGCAAGTGTTTTTGCAGCTGTTAGAACATCCCGAGTGATCATACCAGAATAGATGTGCCAGAATTCTTTCTGGAAGAAAAAGATGTGAGATTTAATTAAAGAAAAATGAATTCAGGTGAAGTCCTACAGCCCTTGTAACATAGGAGGGGTTACAGACAGCTGCAGTGATGCTCCTTTTGCCTTTATAATTTATGACAGTTGATATCCATAAAATATCCTGTATTATTTTCATAGAACAATAAAGGGCATTGTGTAGCACAGACAAATAGGTTATCCATTAATAACCTCTCTATAGTTGAGGTGGGATTGACTGAAGGAGATGTTGCACAATATAATAATTCAAGGTATTGTTAGGCCAGGAATTACTGGGGGAGTTGGGAAGATGACTTAGAAAGCATCCACTTTCCCCCCATCCCCAAGACTGGTACCGCCTGAGATGACCCATGCAGTATGCCCTCTACAAGTCACTGCTGCTGCACGCTTCCCTATAAATATGAGAAAGATGCAAACAGCAAGACAGAAAGTGCTTTTTTTGCTCTCACAGTTTCACGTGTCAAAGCACAGCCTTGAATTGGGGGAGTCCATCTGACAGAGGCATGGTACTTACTGTCCTTTCATCGTCACGGTAGATCTCTCTTGCTTCCTCAAAGGAACACTTTTCTTCCATGCATTCTCGCTCTAGTGACCCCAATTTTATCTCTTCAAAGAAGCTGTTGGCTCGCCTTTTCCTTTGCAAAACGCTGCTTGCCTCTTCCTGCTTTAGAAAGACTGAAAAACAGGAGCATGTTCTGTTTGGCATACAGCTGCACTCTCCACACAGAGAGCACAGCAGATGATTGCCCCTGGAAGCTTTTCTGCTTTCCAGGCTTTTCCTGAGATGCTTTGGAAAAGGAATGGGGAACTGTTGAAAGAGCCTCCTTTCTCTGGCCTGTCTCCCAGGTAAAGTGGCAGCATATGAATTTTACAGAGCCTAGAGCTGAGGAGAAAATGACATGTTACACCAGTGTTTTATGTCAGCAACTCCTTAAGGTATCACAGCATGTTATGTAGTAGGTCTCAACGTGCACAGCACAGTTTCTTTTCATTCTGGCAACTGAAAAGCCTGTGTTGCTTTATCTAGCACTGATGTACGTGATGACACCTGGTTTTTCTGTACTTGTTACTGTAAGTAATTTGGTTACAGGTGGACCACAGTCACCCCTTCACCCACAGTCACATTATCTTTGCTCTTTGGACCTGCAGAAGGGACTACCACTAGTAGACCACAATTTTAAAACCACTGCTTTAATATATTTATCTTTAGGGTTTTTTTTCTGTAAAAAAGGTTACATTACGGTACATAGGAAGGCTGGACAATGCTGTTTGTATTTTGTTTTGCTGTTTGACAGCCTGTGGATGTCTTCTAGCTGCTGCCAGCACCACATACCACAGCTATGGGAGTCTTCTCCCTGTGTGTCACTGCCATGCTTTGGAAAGACACAGGTACCTATATTCAATAGCAGACATCAGCAAAGCTTGCTTCCTAGAGCTACCTCAATAGAACTGTGCACTGAAAGAGCACAGAAAAGCACTGAAGAAAGGATGTGGACCTTTTGGAGCAGGTCCAGAGGAGGGCCATGAAGATGATCGGGGGCTGGAACACCTCCCCTATGAGAACAGGCTGAGAGAGTTGGGATTGTTCAGCCTTGAGAAGAGGAGGCTTCAGGAAGACCTCGTAGTGACCTTCCTGTACCTAAATGGGGCTTACAAAAAAGAGGGAGACTCTTCACCCAGTCAGAAAGCAATAGGACAAGGGAGAATGGTTTCAAACTGAAGGAGGGGAGATTTGGATTGGATGTTAGAAAAAAAGGCTTCACGTGAAGGGGGGGTAAGGCACAGAAAAAGGTTACCCAGAGAGGCTGTGGATGCCCCATCCCTGGCAGTGTTCAAGGCCCTAGGCAACCTGGTCTAGTGATTGGCATCCCTGCCTGTGGCAGGGGGGTTGGAACTAAATGATCTTTAAGGTCCCTTCCAAACCCTATTCTGTGATTCTATGATATACCATTGTCACCATGCTGACCTGCTCCCCAGCCTCAGGACACAAGCACATCACACAATTATGGCCTCCCAGTATAATTCAGACTAAGAAACAGGAAGTCCCAGCACTGTGGTGTACTTTTGCTCCATGTATTCCACAGGACAAGCTTTGAAAGAATTCATCTAGCTTTTTTTTTTTCTCCTCCCTGCCAGTAGGGGATTCTGAAGCTTCGNAGTCCCAGTTCCCTCAGCCTTTCCTCATATGGCTTCCCCTCCAGCCCCTTCACCAGTCTTGTTGCTTTCCTCTGGACCCTCTCCAGCACCTCAACATCCTTCTTGAAGTGAGGGGCCCAGAACTGGACACAGTACTCAAGGTGAGGCCTCACCAGTGCAGAGTACAGTTCACCAGTTCAGACATGTACTGGAGCCACTGAAGAGCTAACACCTCACTGCTTTCTACTGCTGCCAAAACAGGATGGATCCTCACCTCTAATTTCCCATCAGCTGAATGACAGACTGATCCCTTGCTTTGAAAAATGCCACAGTTCAATATGAAATAACAATAAATCCATGTTCTTTTTTTTTT
>VWZO01002598.1:7970-33557 GCA_013396975.1 Bucco capensis | reverse complement strand
CTGCAAACTTGCTGAGGGAACACTCTACCCCTTCACCCAGATCACTGATGAATATATTGAACAGTCCTGCCCCCAACACTGAGCCCTGGGGCACACCACTAGTCACAGGTCTCCAGTTAGACTCTGCTCCACCAACCACAACTCTCTGGGCTCTGTCCTTCAGCCAGTTCTCAATCCATCTCACTTCACAGTCTCCCAATCCACACTTTTGAAGTTTGGCTATGAGGATACCATGGGAGACAGTATCGAAAGCTCTGCTAAAGTCGAGAAAAACCACATCCACTGCCTTCCCCTCACCTATCCACCTAGTTATGCCATCATAAAAGGCTATGAGCACAGTGGCTGCCACTCTCCCGTAGCATCACAGCATCTCTGCATAACAGCACACCTTCACCTTCTTGTTCTCTTCCTCCATGGTGTGCAGATCCTGCACATCCTTTAGGAACGATGCAGTATTTGCCTTCTGTCTTCCTTCCTATGTTGGCACCCCTTAAACATGAAATATTTTGTTTTTATTGCTTGGGAATAGAGTCAAATGCTCAGTTATTACTTTTAGAGTCCAAGGAGAAGCTTATGGGCTAGAAACAACAGTCAGTTTGTGTGGGGATAGTCCCTCTTCAAGAAAAACACATCATCAGGAGTGACAGGGCTGACCATGCCCATGAGGAGGGTCTCTGGGGATTCAGCAGTCCCAGGAGTTCATTACAGCTCTTTACTCATGAACTTCACATTCACAGATCTCATCTCAAAGCTGTTTCCTACTAACTTCAGCCAGGCCAGTTCTTTGGTCAAAGAGCAGTGTTTTTAAAGAGGAGTTCTCCTTCCTTACTGTCTTGGACACCAGATAGAGGAGCAAATGTCACTCNTCCCTGGAGGTGTTTAAGAAAAGATTGGATGTGGCACTGAGTGGCATGGTTTAGGTGTTGGGTGTATAGGGTCATAGGCTGGACTTGATGATCCTGGGGGTCTTTTCCAGTCTTCGTGATTCTGTGATTCTGTGATTTCTTCCCCACAAAGTCCTAAGTCTTACTTTGTTTTTCTTTCTGGGTGGTCTAGCTGTAGTTCATGAGAATTGCCCTGGTATTCTGTTCTAGAAATGTCCTTGTCAGTGCAAGCTTCAGTCTTGGAATTGCTCAGAAAACAAAAGCCAAGAAAAATAATCTGCTTTTCAATTAAAAGTGAAGTATGCTAACACAAGCATGCAACCCTGCTGCTCATTGGGTGCTACTAGAATCAGTGTGGGAACAGCTGTTCAGAAAATATGATTTAAGGTATTTTGTTTCCTACTGACATTTTTCAAAGATAAACTCTTACACTTCTGTTATTTTTAGTTTCACATTTTTTGACTGAAGAGAAGAGAGGAAGCTATTGGGAACTGTGCAACTTGATCTGATCCAACAGCTCACTGGTCATTTAAACATGAATTTGCTACACAGCACTTACAAACAATTAAAAAAAATAAATCAATGATTCTTATTCCAAAGAGATCATTTGAGTACACTGCCAAGGTTGTGTCTAGGTAAGAAAGGTTTAGGAACAAGCTACCTCATGAATTTGTGGAGAATTCAGCTTAAATCTCCAATAACAATAGTAACTTGCAATCATTCATTTATCAGACTAATGAAAAACAAACCAAGCTTGTGATCAAGTGAATAATTTCCTCCTTCTGTTCTACTAATCTACACATATATGAACATGATGCTGCTAAGTTTTAAAGCAAATTATTTGGTTTTTAGTCCTCAAAAGAGAACTATTTCTTTCCAGAGAAAACTACTTGCCTGCTTGACAGAGTTCTGTATCCCATATAGTAATTATTATCATGAAGAGGAAGCAGAATATTTGGGAGATAACATTTGATCATTCTTTGTGGCCAGCTCTGAATATAAGTGCTTAATATTTTATTTTATTTTTAAATCTTGATGGGGGTTATTTCCTTCTGTTCTTTTGCTGCTGGAGAAGAATATCTGAAGATACCTAGAGAGTAAAGGAAGGAAAAGACATAGAAAAGGCAGAACAAAATAACTTTGCAATAAAGGCAATGTGCCCCAAAGTTTGTCTGTTTAATGCTCAATTGCTAATAAGATAAATTAGCTATATTGTACTACAGACCTGCTCTTGGCTGCCTCCCAAGACCATCACAGCTGCAACTGCACCACTGGTACCTCTGTGTCTTTATGCTTACATTACAATTAGAGAGAAGTCAGTCATTACTGGATGTTTATACAGAAAAATCTTTACTTTCCTCTAAGGTAAAGCTGGGCTGGAATTCTTTCATTCTTTTGCTCTAACAAATGTGATGTGGCTCTGCTCAGAAAGGCTGGACTTCCTTTTGTCAGAAAAGCAGAACTACCAGCTACACAGGTAGCTGTTATGTTAACAAGAACAAGAGTAAATGAAAGCAATCAAATCTCAGTAACAGCTTAGCTGGATCATCTCATTGCACATGGCTACCAACTCAGCCAAATCACTGCAGTGAGTGTGAAATTTACCTCCTACCATGGGCATGGTGGTTCTTAAAGCCATTCATCAGTAAATGCTCAAGCATGTTCCTCTGCAGATACTCCAAGTGAGTGTGGTTCTGGTTTCTCACCCAGCTGCTGCTGTTGCCAGACATGCATCTCCAACTTGTTCTGCTAAGTCCACAGGATCAAGAGGTGCATGCACACAGGAGGAGGGAACCACAGCATACACAGCTTGCTTCATTACAAACAATTAGTCATGTGTTGTCTTTCATGTGTTGTCTTTCAAAAAAGAGTGTGTAGGGGTAAAAGTGAATCAATCTGATTACGTGGCACTGGCTTCTGTATTTTGTCCTCAACCTGCAGACACACTTTAATTCCTCGGTGCCAGGGAAATGAGACAGGAGCACAAGAGCAAAGGTGTTTTTCTGATATGATCCAGAATGAGAAGGCAAAAGGATTTGGATGTACAGACCCTGACAAGCAATAACCAGACCTGGTTTTCTGTTCCAAATCCTTCAGCCTATTTGTGTTTTCATATGATACCCATAAGAAGCTCTTAAGACTGTAAGACAAAATAAAACACAGAGCATGTCTACATAAAGGCATTCAGCAAGAAGTGCTGAAATTTATTCAAATTAATTACAATAGAGACCTCTGACTTCAAACTTGTAATTCACAACAGCAGTAAAAAAAGGTATGTGTGAAATGGGTTGTATATTAAAGTGCAATGATGTGGAGAAACCATTCAAAGAACAAATGAGGCTGCAGTGAGAAATGAAAGGACAGTCTCATCCTAGTGATAACAGCAATATATAAGTACATTATGTTACAGAACATTTACAAAATAACTTACATAGATGAAGATAAGCTGAATCTCAGGTTGCCATTCCATTGTTAAATATGACTAAATATTCCCAGTCAGCACAGTATTATATGGGATAATTAAAAAAAGATCTGAGGATTTCTGCACTGGAAAAGATGCCTGAAGTAAAACCCTGATCAGTCTTCATATTGCAGTATTACAGGAGACCTATGTACTTAGGAATTGTAAAGTGACACATTCAGCAGCATCAAGACTATAAATACATCTTTTACATTGATACCTTGTATCTACAGACATATACATATCTACACACACATATATACACACAAGCACACACATGCACATCTAGATGTGCATAAATACATGTGTGTGTGTGTATATCTGCTTCAGTTTGTGCTGACCACAGTCAGCTGCATTTTGATTGCATCTGGGCTAGGGCTGCTTTTGCAACCCAGCAGTAAAATCATTCTTCAGAGTATTGGCTGGGTATGTTTCCTAAGCTGCAGCCTCTCAAATATAAAATTTTAGCATAAAGATAGACTTCAGGGCTCAGCCATCACAGGGTCTGATGATTAACAGCAGTTCCTGTGCTTTAGTGCTTCTGAAGAATTATGCTCTTAATGTCCACATTATTTTTATGTAACATGGTACATGAAGCAGTTAAAAACCTATTTTCGTAGAAGTATAAACATCTGAGAGATGGACAGGAATGAATACAATATTCCATACATGCACAAAGGTTTGGATCATTTGTAAGGATGACATGCAAAGAATGTCTGACAACATGACAATTTACAATGTTGGCTTACATCATATCTTGAGAAAAATGGAAAGTTTAGCATCACCCTTCCTTTAAAAAAAAAATTAAAGTACTTGTCTGTATCATAAATTCAACTCTTATCTAATAAAGATTTTTTTTTCCTCCTGTGCTCCTCTCTTACAGAAAATTATGTAATTGTTTTTCTCTTTGAATAAATCTGCAACAAACACTACTTACTAAAAATACATCTGATTTTTAGCCCTCATAGGTTTGTCTGAAGGAAGGCTCTTAACCCATAGTGCAGCCACAATAATGTCCTCTGGCTGTAACTGCAGCTTGATAGTGAGAGCTGAAGGTAACCATGCAATTACTGTTTATTAAATCATTTAGTGAATAAGAAATTGTGTTTCATTGTGCACCCGTGTAAGGAAAAAACCCACTACTAAATTGCCAAGTCTATGTAAACACAGTGATTGTGATAAAGAATTTGGTTGTGAGGCCAAAACACCTCTGAAAATAGCTATTCCATTGCACATATTATTAAAAGGTTGGAAAGGATAAAAATAATCATTTCTTTAGATGCTGTTGTGGTCAGTGATTGGTCATGTCTGCATCCCAGTCTCTAGGGAGCAGAAGAATAGCCTGAAGAGCCATGAGAAAGAAGAGGCTAGAACAAATCTCCTGGTTGCTGTGAAGAGTCACATTCACTGCACTGACTGAGGTACATCCTTGGAGAAAGGGGGTTTTGGGGAGGAGAGATTGTAAACTTGGATTTCTTATCCTTGGCTTTATTCTAGATATACCTATCCTGTATAGTGATCACTAGATTATTTGTTTACAATGAGGATTTAGCAATGAACACATTTGGTTTGCTCACATTCAGATTCTGGCTGTTACAAAATGACACAGTTCTGCAGAAACCTGACTGTGTATCAGTGAGAAAATGTGTTTTATGCTAACAGCTCTGCAGCTTCAGCCTGCAGAGCAGAAGCCTCTACAAGACCCTATTTTAAACCATCTAACTTTTATTTACAACTTCATATGCAATGCCCTTTTTCATTGGGATCTTCTGGGACAACCTGTAAAAATCATGACTGAAAACACCCAAGGCTGGCAACACAGAACTGGTGGTTCTCCACTGGAGTCCAAAGTCCAGAACTCTGCACAAAATGACAAACTCTGGATTTACCTTCCATGGAGGTGGGGTGAAAATGTTGATGTTAGCCCTTAATGTCTGAGAAGCTGGTGCTGCTGACATTGCAGCTATCACTGCAACTTGATGATGTGCTCAAAGTGCTGGAGGCAGTGCCCGATTCTGGGAAAGGGAGAGAAAAAACCCAAACAAACCACAGGAAAATAGGATATGGTTATTGTTTTTCACAACTTTCTTCACTAATAGGAATCTTCAGAGAATAATTTCATTTAAAATAAATAGCATACCAGAGCTACTCAAAGACTGAGCTGATTTTGAATTGCCTATGAGCATCAGCAGATTATTTGCTGGGATCCAACCTTCTCTACCAGTGCTCAGGTTCTTTACATACCTAAAAAAAAAATAATACCAAAAATCAAAAGTCAGATTGCTTCATTTAGTGCCTTTGACAGCTTTGCCCTAAACATCTGCCTTCTAAACTCAGTTCTGCATATAAACATTTCCAAACATGTATCTGCATACCAAAGTCCATCCTCCCCTTCACGAGTCAGTTGAACTAGATCTCCACTTTTCACTGTAAATTCTTCAGAAACTCCATTCTCATAATCAGTCACAACTGTATATTTACCAGGAGTCTAAATGCAGAGAGGAAAAACATGAATTATTTCTCTTGAGCACTTTAAGGTACGTTGCAGCTTTTGTTATGAAATTATAGTACTTTTCCCTTCTTTCTCATGCACATACATGCTGAAGGCAGTGTAAACATACATACTGAGGGGCAGTAAAACTTTGCTGTTTGATTACATGCAAATTCACTACATGACTTCTCATACCCTGGAAAACAGTCCAGTGAAGGAGGCTTATAAAAAAAGAGGGAGAGAGATTCTTTACCTGATCAGCAAGCAATAGGACAAGGGAGATTGGTTTCAAACTGAAGGAGGGGAGATTTGGATTGAAAGTTAGAAAAAAATTCTTCACCCAGAGGGTGGTTAGGCACTGGCACATGTTGCCCAGAGAGGTTGTGGATGCCCCATCCCTGGCAGTGTTCAAGGCCAGGCTGGATGTGGCCCTGGGTGACCTGGTCTAGTGATTGGCATCCCTGCCCATGGCAGGGGGGTTGGAATTAGATGATCTTTAAGGTCCCTTCCAACCTGGGCCATTCAATGAAATGTTTCCATTAGAACAATTAATTCTAATCTCTACAGAACAACAACAACAACAACAACTCAAACCCAAAAACCTCCCAATCAATCTGGAAACTAGTGACTTGATCTAAGTGTGGAAGTCTGTTGCCATGGTGGCTGAGCATGCCATCGCTTGAGTGCTGTACTATGGCAAAAGCAGCCATGGTCTCACTAGTGTGCAAGTACACATAGGCACACATGGACCATCCCAAGGTACAGGCACAAGGCTGATTGAAGACAAGAGGAGATTTTCTGGTGTCCTAGAAGTTTTGCCCAGCTGAGGATTTCAAGGCAGACACTTCCCTTCCTGCATTCCTTTACAGAGCCACACACAGTGGCTGGGTACCATTTGCTTAGCTCAACAGGAAAGCATTTGTGGTTACCAGCTTCATGTCGCCTCCCCCTCCTCCTCCTTCTTCCTCTGCATCTGAGGAATTCAGTGGATCTTCAGCACTAGACCAGCCGTCGTTTTCTTCAGATGCATCAAGAGAATGAGATGTTTTAGCCCAAGCTTGGGGAACAAACAGCCAACAGTTAACTGCAGCAGGGAGCCACTGACTGGGAGAAATGTTCTTCCCACTAGAATTCTTACATGATTACCAGAAACAGGAGGAAAACTGTACACAGGGAAGTTACTACAGCCACTGGGTCAAATTCACAGCTGGCCAAAGTTGCCCCATTTCCATCAGAATAAGAGGAGTTGTGGCAGTGCACAGCAGTGAATTTGGCCCTTGGGATTTATATAGAGGGAAACAGATGGAAAGAACACAAATTGGCAACTAAAAAGCAGCTACTTGTCTCTTATACAAAGATGAATGATGGATATGTACTCTTTTTCTTGGGAGAAGGTAGAAGACAAAAAGGTACATTTCACGGGAAGAAGATGAACACGCAGAGTTGTCCCTCAAAGCAATCCAACAAGCCTGCTGGAATAAGAGATGGATGTGCCTTGCCTCCTCTAAACTACTGAGCACTTAGAGCTGTCAAATTCAACAGCTACAGGCACTCTGTACTTCACTTGAGGCAGATTATTTAAGGGTATTCAGGCTGATACAAGGATACTTAATCATACTGACTTGTCTTGGTGTTAAGTCACTGCACCAAACACCACAAGAACAACCTCCTGCCTTTCATTTATTGACAAGTGTTCCTTTTTCTCTCTCAGGGTGAAGCATTTTATTTATTTACAAAGCTGAATCACTTCCAGAGTGCACAAAATCCTTTTGCACATAAAGTTACATTAAGTTTTCATAGTGGGATGCTTTTCATTGAGATCAGAAGCTGCTAATGAACGTGTCAAGCTTATAACTACAACAACAAAAGTCAAAAGAGACAAATATTTGTAAGTAAGATTTTGGTTCGAGCCAAATGGTAACAACAATGAAACTCATTGTTGAGTTGAAAGGGAGAACAAACCAACTTTTATGCAACTATTAGTTGAGAAAGTACCAGGCATTTTTGCTCTTCACTGCTTCTGAGGCATTTGTCACATAGGCACTGCAGTGGTCATGCCACTGTATTAGGAAAAAAACTGAGCACCAGAGCAAAGCCAAAGCAATCCAAGAATCATAGAACCAAATCACACCCAAAGCACACTAAATGGAGCAGGACTTTTACCTCGCCTGTGCTGCTGCTGACCTGCACAAGGTTAGAAGTACTGACCCATTTGGCCCTGTTCAGGGTTAAGAATGAACTTCCATCTGTGAAGAAACTGAGTAACAAATTCCTGCTATATTCCATGCAAACTTCCTTGGAAGCTCACATCTTCTAGCTGGCTTTTGGGATGTAACTGAAAAACTTTTCTGTTATTTCCAAGCTAAGAACAATGCAAAAAAAAGAAAACCTGGTTTCTCCTAATTGTTCCAAGCTGTCATTAGAAACACTGCCAAAGAGTTGCACAAAAGAAAAACAAAGTGAAATCACTGTAATTGCTTTGCCTGTAGCATCACACTCATCTGGGACATTCTGGGTTATAGCATCCTGAGGGCTCTGATAAATCACACGAGAGCTATGTGGTTGTTTGTGGAGTACGAGATGTGGTATCACTATACCTCTTAAACCAAAAGGAGTTGGGTCACTCACTACTTCATGTCGTTTAGCTTTTTTGTCAGGACTGGTAGGAGAAGCTGCAGGAGGATGAATAGGCAAAAAACACAGAAGAGAGATATTGAAGAACTGGAAAAAAGAGAATAAGTGGATTGCATGCTAAATACCTTTGAGTTTACACTGGAAAACAAGTGGATTTCTGTAATCGCTCTAATTTTAGCTGTCATTGGTCAATTACAACAGAAGGAATTAATGATTCACATGTAGCTATTTGAAGATAAATTGGCAAATTTATTTTACATTAGAAGATAAAAGTATATGTAAATTTCTAAATGAACAGTGGAATACAATTAATTTCCATTTCAGACAAACATTACCAAATTAAGTAATAATTTTTGTATAAGTCTAGTGCTACAGCAATACCTGGTCCTGTAAGAAGGATCATTGGCAATGTCTGGATTTTAGCAGGAGGTGGAGTTTCTGTCAAGGCAAGCATGGGATATTAGTGCTCACCTCATTGGCATTAGGATATGCAGCTCTAGAGTCTCTCCAGAAAGAACTCAAAGGTAATCAGGTTTGAAAAAGGCATTTTGAAAAGATGCTTGGAATAAAAAAAAAATCATGCTCTTGAACAAGTGTCATCATCTTAATGCAAATCAAGTGTTCAAAGACAGTTGTTGAAAGCAAGAGGTGAATGTAGCAGTGTGATTACTTGGCAGGAGGAAGCAAGAAAGGTCTCAGACACCTATAACCTGGTTTAGGAGATTTAATTCTTAAATTAATTGTTAATTTGTTTTTGTATCCAGCAAAAGACTGCCATACACATTCTGCTGTACTCATGGCTTTGGAAGTTCTGTTAGAAAGGATGCCAATATGGAAATACTCTAGCAAAACCTTGATTCCTTTTTGCCAAGTCCAGACACATTTGGGGCAGATCCACTGAAGCTAGAAGCAGGCCAGGTGTCTGATTTGAAGACAACTTCCTTCCTCTAGTTTTCCTACAGGAATGGGGCTCTACAGACTCTGTCCTTAGTCTTGATAGTGAGACTGGAGGCAATGGAAACTGCACTCCTTCCTTTGTATCTCTAACAGCTCCACTTTTTTCACTGGCATCTCCCCCTCCCACTCTGGAGCCACTTTCTCTTGAAATCTGTCAGGGTCCCAGGAACCTAGCTTGAACTTAGGAGAACAAGCTAGTGAACACACTGAAAACCAGTTACACTACACACATATAAGAAGTGATACTTCAATTACAGCCTTAAACAGAAAACAGTCTAGCTTTTGTTTTAAATTACCTTTCTGACTTTTGAGGTTAGTAAAGCCCTGCAGTATAAAGTGCTTTTTTGACAGTACAGAGCATTCTGAGGTAGAGCTAATGTCATCTACAAAGGAAGAGAGAGACACAGAAAGAAAGGGGAGAAGACCATGAAAAGATCAAGGCAAAAAGTTGTTTGCAGCCCTGCCAGGGAATCAGCATGTTGTGGTAAGAAAGGACAACTGAAAGTCCAGGTACAACAGAAGAACACAAGTGGCCAGTTACTCTCACCATGCAAGGGGTTGTACTGCCACTGGTTCAGTAAATAATCTCCATGAGGGGAAGGAAAATTCAACAGAAAACAAACCTCTTTAGAACAGGTAATGCTGAGGAATTTCTCCAGAGGAAGAGACTCCTGAGAAGCTGGGCAGCTCTGACAGAAGCCCCACTGCACACGCAGGCCTCCTAACACGTAGCTCCTACCTCGCATTCCAGGTGACTTTGGGCCTGCCCACAGCACCAAATAGAATGCAGAAACCCCAGGCTAAGGGCACATGGAACCAGCACACACTGGTGCAGTGTGAGCAGCATTTTGTGGGCAGGCTGCCCTAGAGCTGAAAGCAGCAGAGCCCTGCTTGTGCAGGTGTAATGCTGCATTTCCCTGCACTACCTTGGCTATTCTGCTGGTGGATCTGCCTGTGCATCAGCAGTGCAGGCATGCTCTTTGCAATGAATGATAACAATACATAAACTCACCTTTGCCTTTCTCAGGATACTTTGGTGCTGCTGTGTTACCATAGCCTTCTAGACCTGCAAGATCAGCTTTTCTCTCCTCCGCTTTTTTGGTGTTTCTGCTGTGATTCTGTGAAGGACTGTTTAGTGGAAGAGAATGAAGACAATCAATCCATCTCTGGCAAATTTAGGTCTAAACAGAGGTGATGACCTTCCATCACAAGCTGCCTTTTACATGCAGATATTTAGGCTAAAAACCATTGTGCTCATGTTAGCTACTTCCCAGATGATAGCTTCCAAGACTGAAAAAGTAACTGGTCATGCATTTAAAGACCATGAGTCCATACAAAGTAGAAAGGCTCCCCTAACTGAATGCAATCACATGGACTACAGCAGTGGGAGCTACTGAAAGGGGAGCCTAGGATAACTACTCTCACTGTCAGCTACAGGCACAAATTCTGTTCTGACAGCTTCCTCCTGAACTTAATAAGGGAAAAAGAGAAAAAGAAAGGAATAAACTCTGCCCCTGACAAGCTCTTAATAGAAGAACAGATGAGGGGTGATCAAAGAACACAGGTTGGATCTTGCAGTTGGATTCCCATCACACCTCCAGTTGGGAATGGAATGGAGAAAGACATTCCACAGATACTATACATCTGGGAAATTCTCCCTGAGGGATAAGGAGATGTATAAAACATGCAGGGCACAGAGCTATTGAGACATACTGGAGAACACTTCACGTGGCAGGACTGAAGATATGAGCACATAGGATTATGGTGGCAGAGAAGGGCAAACCAGNGGGCACAGTTATGGAACCAGGAGCCACAGCAGACCACAAGGGATTTTTCAGACTGTGCCTGTAAACCAGCAGGTAGGAGCAGAAGAATTATACAGGTTGGTAGGGGGAAGGATAAAAGATATGAAAAGAAGAAAAGCTTGACTCAGAAGTCGGGACATTGTAGAAATGAAACACATCACTTTATTAAAAAAAATAGGAAATTGGAGGAAAAGAACAAGGGACAAAGAAAAGATAATGACCTGAAAGAAAAGAGGAAAATAATATGACATTGGAAAAGGAAGAAAAAAATAATCCAGATGAAGGAAAAGAACAGAGAAGGAAGGAAAAGGTTGTTCTACATAACTCTCTCATCTGAGATGTCAAGTATGTAATTAGTTGTTCAATAAATAATACCACCAGGATTTTGGCTGAAAGAAAATGACTTTTCTGTGTTGTTCTCTATCAACTGGTAAATCCCAAGTTGCTGCTGCTCTGGTTTAACAGTTCTGAAGATGTATAAACTCCAAGCTTTACAGCTTTATAGTAGGAAGACACCTAAGAGCCCCCTAAAACCTAAGGGCCACTATTAAGGGGTAGGAGTAATGAAGAATTGCAAACTAGATGTATATATCTTTACAAGACAGTCAAGCTCATTTGACAGTATACTTACCTTGTATGAGATGATGCTGGCAGAGGTAAACTCTGTGTTTGTTCCAGTGTCCTGTGCTGACTAGCTTCTGTAATGGAGGAAAGAAAAAGAACTATTAAATTTTATTTGTGTTTTGAACTCTACATTTCTAAGGTCCTATGCAGTGAAGATATAACAGGGCAGTTTTGAAGTTCAGAGAGAAAATAGACTAAAAATGTATTTTACCTCTGCATGCCTGCAATTGACTCGTCAGCACTTTTCTTATTTCATTAACCCAAGTAGCTTTAACTTCAGGGGTTGGTGCCTATCCAAAAATAAATACAATCAGCTGTCAAGCACACAAAGGGTTGCATGCCAAAGCATAGCCTTGGAGGGATCCTTCAAAAGGGATGGACAGAGCTGTGGTCAAACCTTGGCTTCCAAGGCATCCACTACTCCAGTGAGAGTAATAGTAACAGTGTGTACAATATCCTCCATGGATATTGTAAAACTTGATTACTTTTTCTCCCTAAAAGACTCTGCAATTGAATATATTAAGAAACTACTTCAAGAATTAATCTGGCAGTAGTTTTTTTTTAATGTCTTTTATTCTCTTCCCCTTTTTTCTACATTTCCTTATCACTGTCTATTAATCATCTAACAGAGGAAAAACCTCCAGATCTTTGGGTTAAGCTTCTTTCCTCCCTTCCCTTCTGCTTTTCTCTCTCTCTTTCCTTTTTTCTTTTAAATGTAGTGGTATGTTATTTACCTGTATAATGTAAACTTCTTCCCTTGCATTATACCAGATTTCAAACTTCTTTGCATCACCTTTGACATTTTCTGTTATTCCAACTGCTGCCATCTAGAAGCAAAAAGAGAATAGAAGCTGATCCACCACACTGCAATTGCAGTAACAAGAGAAGCAGATGGCTACTGGTATCCTATTTCTGAAAAGGGAAACCACATTTGGCTTCTTACTCAAGGACAGGAATTAGCAAAAACATATGATATGCATGTTGGATGAAAGAGATTTAGTGCTTTGTATTGGCTTGGCTACCTTCGAGGGAAGAAAGGTTTAAGTATATGACACGGACAGAACAGCCATTCAGTCAGACTAGGAGCTTACATCTTACATCTCTTACAGCATCAAAAAGTAGCACAGACTAGCAGCGCCAGTTAGGTTTGCTGAAAGGGTGAAGTTCCCAGTGCAAAACTGTGATGTAGCTTTACAGATAAGAAACTAGAATGTTGCATTACTGCAGGCTAAGNGCTCCTGCTGCCAACACTGTTCCTGCTCCAGGCCAGGATGCCATTGGCCTTCTTGGCCACCTGGGCACACCTTGCTGGTGTGCTCAGTGTCTTACATTTAAGGAGTGTTTGTAGCTGTAGGAAGGTGCTTTCTCATAACCCTCTCCATTTTCTTCTCTCTTTTTACAGAACAGCACTGCTTTCTCGTGGAGGAAGAGGTGTCTCTGCATTGGCTTGAAGCGTGCCAAATCTTTCACCTTGGAGTGCCCCTTTTTATGATCAGTCCAGACACTGAAGGATCCTTGCATTAAAAGCTTGCCCAGATCATTCAGGTTTCCCTGGAACAATATAAAAGTGATATTTATAACTATGAAAAGATAACATCAGATTAAAATGCATACTCTGAACAGGTCTGTACAGGTTCTGTCATTCCAAGTAATCTCTCACATCACTGTTTGTTTTGGGTTTGAAAATGCAATAAAGTCTGTGTTTGATTTTTACACCTAATTTTCTCTTCCCAACACTATTCAGGCAGAATTTTACAGTCAAGAGTTCCAGTAGCAGAGATACAGAGAGAGAGAAAGGCACAATACACAGATTTGTTTGGTTACACCTCACTCCCAAACTCTGCTCAAAGCTGTTTACATTGTGGCTTCTGTTTTGTTTTGTTTTTAACTGGAACTTTTGGGTGTAGTTTTACACAGATTTAACAACTTAATAGTCACTTCTTGTCACTAGCCTAAGCAAGTCTCTTAATGAGGATTTTCAGTTTCTAACTCAGTGTCAAGTAGATCAGAGAAAAAAAATAAAAAGGGTAGATGGAGCAAAATATTTATAGAAGGAAAACTTCAGAGGAATATAGAGAGATCAGTTTCCCCTTATTTTCATTATATATTTCAATTTAAAGGCACCTTTTGTAAAACATTTCTCTCATTATTAGTACACAGTATAGGGTAGGTGTATCTAAGAAATGAATGAAAAGAAATCAAAAAGTAAGTGAAAATACTGTTACTCACATCATAACCTGTAATGGCTATCTGGTGCATAGAGTCATTAACTGCTTTGAGAATACCCAGGATAGAAGTTAATGCCTCCTGAAGATCTTCAGCACCTTCACAGTTCTTGCTGTACTTCAGCATTTCCTGAGTGGGCAGGGAAGGATAACATACTTCCTTAGCTTTGGAAACAGCAGGAACTAGGAACATTCCAATTTTAACACTGAATTTGGGCTAAGTTGTTGAAGTTACCCAGTAAGGTATTCTACATCCTATATAATCTAATGGCTTAAAACCTGGCTGGAACTGAGAACACCCTGAAGTTTTACTTCTCATCCCTGCTGCTAATTAGCCAGATTGATTTTTGTTCAGCTAGAGAGTTTGTAAACTTTACCTAAGAAATTTGCAAGACTAACTCTGTAAACACTTTTTTCATCACAATTGCTTAACAACAAAAAAACCCCAAAACTAGAAACAAACCCCCAAAACCCAAAGCAAAACAAAAACCTCCCCCAAAACAAACAAAATGATTGTGTTTTTTATACTTGTTAGTTTTTAGAAGTGGGGGGAAAAAGCAAAAATATAAGCAAATTTCTTTTACTATTTGAATTACAATGAGGCCTGAGATGCTAGTAACAGAACTAGACTTTCTGCACTGAGCACTGTCTACACATTTATAAAGACATCCCTTCTCCAAAGGGCTTACTGGGGAATTTGCACCTTCCAGTTTGATCCAGAGAAACTTAGCTGCAAGTTCACATGGAACTCCCCAGACTTCATAGTATGAGAATAAGCATTTACCCATGGACTGCAGGAAGTTAAGATACTTTAATCAACAACCTTTCTAATACTCCTCTCTACACAAGCTTAATGCAATGGAATCAATTCTTTAAAAGCTCTTCAGTTTTAACTCAAGAGTAAACTTGATTCAAGGCAATTTTTTGAAACTAGTGTGAAATACAATTGCTGAAATGTGTGTCTGTATGGGAAATGTTTCATATTTCAAACATGGCAAAACATTAATACATTCATTTGAAGCTTTATGCTAGTACATTACTCTCAGTATAGCATGTTTAAGGGAATCAGAATGGCATCCTTCACAAAACCATGATACAGTGCTCTCAGTCAAATACATTTCCTAGAATGCATTTCTTGGAATGCAGCAAGGTAAACTTCTGACTGTAAATGAAGGGTAACAATTCCTTTGTTGCAAAGGTTTCCTGGTCCTTCTGTTTCCCCTACTCAACTTGTCATTCTTCTCTTCAGCAAACAACATAAAAAGCAGTTACATATGGTGTCTCTGTGTAACATTGGCCTGTCTACTAGCAGCTTTTTGGTTGAAAGAGAAAAGAACTGAGCTGAAAGCTGATAGACTGGATTTTGTCTGTGTTTTGGTTTATAAATCTGCCCACTAACTTATGGGTTTCTCTCCAGCATGCTAAGAGAAGCAGCATTTCAAAAAAAAGTTAAAGATTTAAAATGCACAAAATATCCTTAGCATTGTAGGATAGCAACACATACCTTCAGCAATAACTGGTATTTGGTTATTCTTTGAACAGGTTTCAGCAAGTATGAGTCCAAACTGAGCTTGTGATCGAGTTTCCTTTGACATTCCTGTAATGAGTGTTGGATTTCATCAAGATATTAATCAATAGTTTTGCTATTTGTTCTTGAGATGATTAAATAAATAACAAAAACCCCAGACCACAACAAAACAAAATCAGAACTATTTTAGAGACCCAAGCAAGCATACCTGGAAGAATATAGAATCTGAAAACTGCCTCCACAAACTTTCAGATCGAGGTTTATTTTGACAGTATTTTTCATAAATCTGGAAATCTTCCATCTGACATTGGGGAGAAAAGCGAAAAGTTAATAAATTCTTGTGACTTTAACAGACAAAGTTCATATGGATTGATTTTTTTTAATCAATAAAACTATGAAAAAAACAACAACCACAAAAAAATCATAGAATTGTCAGGGTTGGAATGGATCTTAAAGCTCCTCTAGCCCCACCCCCTGTGCCTGCCCTGGGCAGGGACACCTGGCACTAGAGCAGCTTGCTCCCAGCCCCAGCCAGCCTGGCCTGCAACACTGCCAGGGCTGGGGCTACCAACACCTCTCTGGCCAACCTGGCACAGTGGCTCAGCACCCTCCTGGGCAACAACTTCCTCCTAACATGCAATTCCTGGAGGCATACGAAGCAAAAACAAGTGTTCAAAAATCTCTGATTTTGTAATGGCTACTAATTTTGTACTTGGAATGTCGGAATATAACATTCCTGTTAATTTTCCATTCAGCTGAATATGAAGCACCTTACAAAGAAGCATATATTATATTTACAAATATATTGCTATTACAACATGAAAAATACTTCTATGAATGCCCAATCTTGTGTCCTTCTATGCAACTTACTTAAAAGTCTTTGCCTGTTTTAATGTACACATTTTCATTTTCACAGTATCACAGTATGTCAGGGGTTGGAAGGGACCTAGAAAGATCATCTAGTCCAATCCCCCTGTCGGAGCAGGATCACCTAGACCAGCTCACACAGCAATGTGTCCAGGCAGCTCTGCAATGGCTCCAGACAAGGAGACTCCACAGCCTCCTGGGCNGCACTCCTTGAGCTTTTTCCCCAGGGCTGTTTATCCCAACAGATCAGTTCCTAGTCTGTACTGATCCATGGGGTTGTTCTTTCCCAGATGCAGTACCTTACACTCCCCTTTGTTAAATTGCATTAAGTCTCTCCCTGCCCATGTCTCTAGCCTGTCCAGGTCACTCTGGATGGCAGCACAGCTCCTGGTGTGCCAGCCACTCCTCCAAGCTTGGGATCATCCGCAAACTTGCTGAGGGTACACTCTACCCCTTCATCCAGATCATTGATGAATATATTGAACAGTCCTGGCCCCAGCACTGACCCCTGGGGCACACCACTAGTCACAGGTCTCCAGTTAGACTCTGCTCCACCAACCACAACTCTCTTTATGAATATGTTTTTCACTGAGAGTTGCACTGAAGTAGACTAAGTTGTTTATTGCCCTTTATGACCTCAGAAACTAAATAGCATGACCTCAGCACTTGTTGAAAGAAAAACAAATAAGCCTGTTGAAAATGTCATAGTAACTACAGACATAAAGGAAAGACCAAGTAGAAAATCAGTTGGCACAGGAGTACCTCTATCCTTCACTTTAGAAACAACATCTCCATGGATCTAGCCAGCAAAAAGGATGGGAAGGGAAAAGCCTAGGTAGCAACAAAAGGAGACTCATTTCCATAAACAGATCCCTATTTAGCCTCTAGTATATTACAGCTGAGACTCACTGTTTAATAAAGCTCAGAATAAAAAAAAAGAATTCTCTTATAGCTTTCTATTCTGAGAATAAAAATGTTTTGGACTTACTGTGTTGATGTGTACTCTTTAAAGAAAACAGAAAAGAAACTCCACACCAAAAACACCCAGTAAAGAAATCTACCCAAGTCAACCAATCATTTATAGTGATGTCAAATCATGCAGTGCATGACTCCTCCTCCTGTTTTCCTGTCTGCCACTTTATTAAAGCAGTGTTCTTTCAACAAGGCAGCAGCTCTTTCTAACACAATTGCTTACTCCATACAGTGGAATATATCCTCAACTCTCAATTAACATCTACACTCTTAACCTGTTCCCTGTTCAAGATAGACAAAGGGAATGTGACAGGAATTACTACCTGGAAATCATTCTTAAGGGCTTATGAAGGAAATGCCAACAAAAGAGGACACATACCTGATCCAGAAAGCATCTTCCTACTAGCTCTGGGTATTCTATGTAGTTTTCTAATTCTCTCAAGAATATTCTATGAGGAAGAATATATTTTTTAGGGAAAGTGTTAAAGTTGTAGTAGAACAATAATTTATAATAATAATTTACTTTCTATAGCAAATTTCACCAAAAAAATTAATAAAAGAAACCCAAAGCTGAACAAACTTTGCTTTAATTAGTTTGTAACCAGATACCAACACCTTTCTTCAGGAAGACCACAATACAAAAATTTACCCAGGTACTGCAAATATATAAAGTATAACACAGCTTTGCTCATCTTTTCTAGATATTTTGCTTCTCCTCTTCTATGCAGAATGAATATTGTGACATGCCAGATATCCAAGTGGGACTCAGTAAGGATCTTTTAGCAGTTTCAATCAGATTAAAAGAAAGAGTAAAGAATCTCATCTGAATTCTATAGCTGAATGCAAATCCTCACCTGTTGTGAAAGTGATAAATTTCTTCCATATTCCCAAACAAAATATCCTTCTTGTTGTGGAGTTCTGGTGGAATGAGATGAGCCATTAAGGGGTTGTCCATCTCTGCAGCATAACCCTGCAACACAGGAGAGAGGTATACTGATTCTCACACAGAGAGGGCAGTGCTTCTCCCTCTGACAAGGCAGTCTGCCTGCAGGCTGATGGACAGCAGAGAAAGAGCTCACTATTAATCATGAAAAAAGTATACTAATTCTGGTTTTCCATCAGTCCAGTAAGACACATACACAGTCTTTAGAAAGACATGAGCAATTACTGCAATTTTAGTTAAGAAAGCATGAAGCAATCACTTCCACCAAGCAAAGGCTATGTATTCCCATACTGCTTACATACTTTTTCTGTTAGACTTTACACACCTGAGTTTAAAGCCACAATTCCAATTCACATCCAAACTTTCATGCTTGTCTTTGCTATCAGTATAATGAAACAAGCTGACTGTAGTTTATTTCTGCAGGTGACAGAAACCATTAAGCTGCAAATGCTATCTTTAGAACATTTTCTATCTTTAAAACATTAGCATTGGTACTGAAAATTGTAGCTTTAGAGTTGACATCTACCATATGTCATATAAGGCCACATGCTCTTGTCTATGTATCTGGCACAGCAACTGTTTAGGAGCTTCACATTGGCATAGACACCAAGAGTACCCACCTGGCTCAATTCCAGTTCATCCTGATTAAAATAATTCAACCTCAGTTATCTGTAACTTCATCATCTCCCACAGAGAAATTGGACTACAACAAAATGACACATTCATGTCTGAAGACTTAAACTTGAGGAACAACACAATACTGCAGTATATTTCTACAAGCAACTCAGCTTGTGCCTCCACAAGTGTGGAGCAAAGGGAACACCTTTGTTACCTTTACAATTTTGAATCAAGATATTATTACAATGCACTCTGTTGCCACAGTTATATCCAAGACATTTGGAAGATCACCTAAAGATATGCAAAGAGGGAAGCAAGAAAAAAGTTTTCTCCTCTTGACACAAGATTCTCTTGATGCAGATTCACATTTCTGTGCGACATACAACATTCTTGGAGTTGACCCAAGACTCTGGAATGAACTTTTGTAGGAATTAATGATCATTACAAATCTCACTCTGTTCCACTATGTTATTTTCTGCCCAATTGGTATTTTCCAATAGAAAATCCTAGTTGCATGAATGTTTCTAGAAAAACAATGCACCTTCTTGCCTCTGAAAATATGAGAGAGAAGAGATGTAATGCTTGATGGGACAAGCAGAGACCTTCCAGTGATAAGAAGAACATAAAGAGCATCTAAGAAATGGAATAGATAAATAGGTTCACTAACAGCTGCAGTGAAACTTAATCCTTACCTCGAGAACACAGAGAAGTTCTTCCACATATGCTCGTTCAGTCTCAATGAGTTCATTAATCACATGCCTGTAGACAAAGAATAACAATTCAGGCAGGTATCTTTACTTAAGCAAAGCAATGAGGCAACATTCATTTTGTCTGTGTTTCTACTTCACTTCAGACAACAAAAGAACAATTTCTATATAATGGAAACTGAGGTTTCATGGATATTTTTGTCAAGAGTTTGTATTCCCATACTGCTTAGCATGTATTTTTAGAAAACATTTAAACATTTTTGAAAATGTGTTTATACAGGAAAAAAAGTCAAATCTATAATCCTAAGTGCTGTAGTAACTGAAGTAGTGAAGCATTTTATTGCACATACAAATTTTGTTTATGCTGTGTTTGCAAGTATTACAGGAGCTGGAGTGAAAGCTGTGTAGGATTATCAAATACAGACCTTAAGTTAAACCAGTCATTTGAATTTGGAGGCATTCAGTGCACATTTTAAATACCACAATGCTGCTTTAAGTATAATTTCCTTGATGGTCAAGCAAGCATGCTTCCCCCAACCCCTTCCCCTTGTGATTTTGTACAATTTAACCTGTGGCTGTAACAGTGAAAAGACAGCAGACCANTTGTAGAGAGGCAGGGACTGGTCTGTTCTCCCTAGTGGAAAGTGATAGGACAAGGGGAAATGGATGCAAATTGCACCAGGGAGGTTCAGGCTAGACATTAGAAGGAATTTCTTTGCTGCAAGGGTTGTCAGCCATTGGAACAGGCTGCCCAGGGAGGTGCTTGAGTCCCCATCCCTGGAGGTGTTTAAGAGACAGGTAGATGTTGCATTGGGAGGCTCATTTAGCAAGTTGCTAGGGCTAGGACAAAGGCTGCACTGATGATCTTCAAGGTCTCTTCCGGCTGTAAATGTTCTATGACTCTATGATTCTATCCAGTTTACAGGCAGAAATACAATCTCTGCTATACACATGGCAGGTGACACTACATTATTTTCTGAATGTAAGTGATGCTATTTAGTTTTTAAGCAAGAAAGTGATTCTTTTTAGTATTTATCAATACAGGGACAAATACAAAGAGAGTCACAGAAAAAGACAAAGTCTTTTGAAGCATGGAAACCAAAACCTCAGATACATTTACAGAAGTTATCCTGCCATAGCATCACCTTGCTGTAGGGGAAAGCTAGAGTCTGGTACTATATAAAGTAGAAATAATGCTGCAGACAGACTGAATTATCTTCCTCTATGTACAGACCATAGCTCTGGTATTTCAAAAAGCACTAAGGCTTAATTCAGAGAAGCATATTTATCTTATCAAATCCTTAGCCAAACTTAAACTTTGCTGGAACCAAATCAGAGGCAAAGCACTTTTTGTTTATCAACATGTACTTACTGCCGTAACACAGCTAGGTTTTCTTCATCATCCATTGTAGAACCTCCTCTGCTTTGATGGAGTTCAGTCATTTCATTCTAAAGAAGGAAAGAAAAAATCATCACAGCATCACAGAGAGGGGAAGGAACACCACTGTAAAATGTGGAGCTTTGTGCTCCATTAAAAAATTAAGGCAATTTGCAAGAACACTGCAAAACCAAAATCCAAGTTAACCTGAAGGTCTTGAAGCACACGAGAACTTTTAAGACAGGGAGTTTTCCAAGAAAGGTCAGTGTAGAAAAGATGGTGATTCAAGGCTCCTTTCCAGGAAGGCAACATCAGAGCATCAGCATCCAAACTAAGAATGAGGTCCTGTGCTAACTTTCTGGTAACTTCCTAACTTGAGAAAGAAGTTCACTCTTACAACTTCTGCTATAATGGCTGATCCAATTACAGTGTGCCGAAAAAAAAATGAGAGGTTCTGCTTTCAATCCCCTCTTGAACCAACACTTTTCTCCAGCTGCTCTCCGTACTGGTCCTGTGGCCCTGCCTTCCTCCTTGCATTGTCTCTTGCTGAACCTTTGCTGCTTAATTCAACTCTCTAACCCAGTGGGAAACTACTTGTTTCTGTTGCTGCCATCAGGTTACTTTCCTTGCTGGAGGTGGGGCAGGAAGAATAACCCCATTTGGGAATGGCAACTCATTAGGTCAGGTGAAGCTGTCTTGGAGCCAATGACACCTACCTCTTTGCTTCTACCAGTTTTAAGAGTAGCCAATTACTACTGGCAAATAATAAATGTTTCCTGTACCTAGATTTTTATATTTTGCTGCCCCTAACATTTTTCCTAATATAGGCAACTATTTGCTTTACCTTCCCTCACATCCAGCCCAGTGACAAAGCAGCCTCTATTTAAGCCACGACTGCCTCACTAGAGTTACTTCAACAGGGGCATACCATCACGTTTTCAGTGGAATTGCCTCATTCTTCTTGAAGTTCCTGAATATGCTGTTGTATGATGAATTTCTCAAGCAGTATGTGCATGAAAAGCACAAAGAAAAAGAATTACCTTTCCCCTTCTGTAGTTTATCCTCCGAAGCACACTGCTTTCTGAGCTGGAGACATACTCACTTTGAAGACCTAAGTATGCAAACAAAAAATCAAACAGCAGTTACAACTTGAGCAGATCTGACACAGATGTTTGTGAAACCACCAGTTATAGCTGAAAGTTTCTTTAAGTTTCTCACCAGAGTGCAAAAAAATATAGTGAAAGGCTACTAGAGTTACTTACCTGGAGAGGTACAAGGAGATTTTACAAAGGCTTCTGGTCTTGGTGCAACTGGCTGAACAGGACGAGTCTGCTTAGCTGCCAGTTTCTTAAGACTCACTTGTCTCTTCTGAAACATTTCCTCCATACTTTCTTGCTTCTGGAAAACCTTTTGCACATGGTCCTACCATTGCCATGGAAATAAAAACAAATACATAAATAAATAAATAAATAGTCTCTGTCAGAGATCTATTAACAAGCTACACTGCCGTTCACAGCACATTGAGTTGAAAATGTGATTGCTTTTATACCACCTATAAAAATATTACCCTACTCTATACACTGAAAAATTGGAACATCACTTCATAAAACATTTTGTATGCTTGCTGTAGAGAAACCAATGAGGTTCAGGTTTCAATTTAAAAAAAAAAGGGGGAAGGGGAATTTTTTTTTTATAGTGTCTAATGGTTCTGTTACATGAAAAGGTCAACTAAAAGGAAAAGGAACATACTCTCAAGTTCTAAACAAAAGCAACTGCAAAGCAGAAGTCATGCAAATATCAAGCACCAGCACATTTTTGCTAAAATATATATATATATATAAAAGATATTTCAAATACTCAGAATTTTTTTTTAAAAAGCAACTCTACTATCTGAAAAATTGAAGTAGTTAGTAAAAGGCTCTGAAGCCCCTAATGCTTATCCAAAAATAAGACAGGGCAAGCACCTCAGGTAGGGAAATGTTGGCTTTCCAGTTTCCTTCTGGTAATGATTATTTAGCTTTATCATACAAGAAAACAATTCTGAAATGAACAAATGGACACACAGATACACATCATAGTCTTCTGGTACCTTGAGCTCCTCACTGAGGACGTGTGCATACTCTCTGTAAATTTTATTCAACTCCTTGATTTTATTGCCTGCACCAGTGTCCAGGAATTTCTCAATCTCCTGTAATGCTGATTCTGCACCATCCTGAGACTGACACTTGTCTACTGGCTGCGAAGCCAGCAGATAAATTCCTTCATCACACCACTTTGTAGACTAGAAAGAGAAAAGAACAGGCTCAGAATTCACTGAGGTCAGCATCAAACACTAAGAGGTCTAAAACATTTCATACCTCTACTTGTGATGCACTCAGCTATTTAAGGAGAAAACTTACAGCACACCCATATATTTTCACCTGCAATTATGACAGCTGATTGAAGTGTAAGCAAACGAGATGAGAAACAAAACTGTTCCATACAAACTTTACCTTTTCCAGTAAGCTATGCAGTTCTAGAGATTTGTTAAGAAGATTCCTCCTCCTTTCTATCTCAGTAGTGAAAGCATCACAGAGATGATGAAGTTCACTGCATTTTGGAATAATGGAGTCCACAGCATAATGATTGCTCTGAATAAAAGCATCACCCTCTGAGGCTACCATTCTGGCTTTTGCTACATTTTCCTGAAAAAGCAAGCATTGATTTAGGTACATCTTTCCTTGGAGAGGAAATCAATGAAAAAAATTAGAAACTATCCCATTTGTTTTTACACAGTAAAGTACACATGTTAATAAAGAACACATTTATTTAACAGCTGCCTTGCTTAATAAATCAAAGTGGTTTTCCTGCCTTCCCTGATGTCCCAGAAATTTAAACTGCCATCTTTCTTGTATCAGAGTACTTCAGAAACATTAGTGAGTTTAAACACAAGCCTCCCTGTGAAGGAACACTATTGCCTTTCTATGCCTTAGTTATTCAGCAGTATGGAATTTGGAGTACAGCAGCAATCTGAACCCAGATTAAAAAATACCTAACTCTGGAACATCAGTCTCATGAGCAACAACTTTACTTACACAGCTATAGCTTTTATTGTAAAGCACAGATCATAATATCATTCCCTTTGTACACTGTCCAGAGTGTGTGTTTTCTGTTGGTGATCTTCTAACATACTGCCAACTCAATAAACAGCTCTCTCATTTCTGAGATTTAATGAAATAAGTGTCTTTAATGGGAATGGAAGTGGCCTCTTGATCACTAAGTGCAGAACTTGGCTATGTAGACACACCATGCAATTTTTCCATGAGCTGATCACATTGATTTTGTGACCTGTCACTCTGCTCCTTCCTGAGGGATGCCTGAGAACTGGGACACTCCAATGGTTACAGAGTTTATTCCAAATTCCTTCTGCACAGTACTTGAGATATTGGTTCTGCCCTGTTATCAGCTTAAGCTTTCCTTACAAGATATACTCAATAACCAAACATTGTTGCCCTCTACACACATTTTGTCACACTAGAGATTAAGACTTGTAGAATTCTTACACGTGATTTTTCTTCAAAGTTGGCAAGATCTTTCAAAATATGCTCCACATGTGCACAGCTGTTTCCCACATCTGTGAAAGCAGACAGCCTCTCCAGCACAATATCCAAAGCTGCTTTGACCTGAAATGAGACACAGCTATGATTGTACCTCTTTGAAGACCCATCAGTTACGTAGCTGGGAGCTACTATTTCCAGTCAGCTGGCTCACATTATGGGGTTACTGGCACACAGAGACAGAACTTTTTTTGTCAGCCTACCTTTACCTCCAATTCAAAATGAGAACAAATACAAAGAGAAGGCAGTGAAGTAATCCTGTTTCCTGGTACTGAAAAGCAGGAAGACTTACGCTCAGGAAACATTTATGATCTTGTTATTACCAGGTGACAATAATGCAAAGCAACATTAATGGAAACAGCAAAACCTGAGAAAGATATCCTTACCCTAACAGTTGAGAGGCAGACACACAGACAGACACACATTAGTGAAACGGCTTCTGAGCACTGCCTCCATGGAAACATAGGGGCCATGCCCTGAGATCAGCTACACTAGTGTGAAGAGACAGTAAGTGCCATCAAGCATGAGTTAAACTAACATGAGATCAGAAACTGGCTGTAAAAATTGCACTTCAGCCTCCACCCAGATTCTAACAGTGTGGTTGCAACTTCCCACCCACAGTGCTGGAAACTGCTTTAGAGAATTTCAGCCACAAGTCTTAGTTCTATAAAAGGGCCAATTGGCAAGATGAGAGCGTTGCAGCTAGTATATTATGGTTCTGTGGTGGTGAACACAGTATCACAGTATAGATTAGGGGTTGGAAGTGACCTAGAAAGATCATCTAGTGCAACCCCCCTGTCAGAGCAGTATCACCTAGACCAGCTCACACAGCAATGTGTTCAGGTAGCTCTGGAATGTCTCCAGACCAGGAGACTCCACAGCCTCCTGGGCAGCCTG
>VWZO01002596.1:0-11152 GCA_013396975.1 Bucco capensis | reverse complement strand
CGCCCGCCGCGGGCGGTGACGTCAGGCCGTGCCGCAAGGGCCGGGGGGAACGGAGCCAGGGGTGCGGAGCCCCGCAGCAGGTCCAGCCTACGGCGGGATGGCTCGAGCAGTCGAACTCCTTCCCGTGCAGCAGGATCTTGTGTTCCCGCTGGGCTGCGAAGTCTGGCAGACCCTCAGAAGGCTCCGATAAATTTCTTCACTGAAGGGTTGTTAGGCGTTGGAACGGGCTGCCCAGGGAGGTGCTGGAGTCACCGTCCCTGGAGGTGTTTAAGAAACGTATAGATGTGCTACTTAGGTACATGGTTTAGTGGCATGGTGGTGATAGGTAGATGGTTGGACCTGATGATCTTAGAAGTCTCTTCCAACCTTAATGATTCCGTTATTCTGTGTGTTCGGTAATGTATGACCAAAATAAAGGGTGTGAAAAGACCAGCACCAGCTGGTGGCTTCTGTGGGTCCTTTGGCAAGGATTTTTTGATTTTCCATTTTACAGGTGGCAAAACTCAATACCAGAAAGCATGAGGACACTGGGGTAAAATGCAATGACCATTTCAAGTTCCCCTTACCACTGTGGCCCTCAAGGATTCCTCAAGGCCTGGAGGGAACCTAGGAGGCTCCAGAAACCCTGTCCTCTACTTCAGACCTAGAAAGGTCTTTCTAACCGTAGAGTCCACAGTCACATTTTGTACATATTCAACTAACTGGACAACCCAAAGAGGAGCCTCCTAGAATGGTGTCCATTTTACAGAGAAATAAAGTAAAAGGTCCTGTCCAGGACTGTAGAAGTCAACAGGGGATCATACAATGAATGTAGAATAGACCAGAAAATAAACTGCAGGATTCATATCTTCCCCAACTCAGATTTATTATTCCAATCAAGTTATGCCTCACTTAGAAGTTAGCAATGGCTAATTGTTAATAAATTCAGTACTGTGAGAGCTGTGATTTTTTACTCTTGTGTATTATTTTACAGCTCATTGAAGACATTACTGTAAAAGCTAAATGCTCTTGCGTCCTTATTAACAAACTTTTTCTTAAGAGTGTAATTTACTCTCATTTGGTTTGTTAATTCCTTCATGATACCTTGCAGATCCTATTACTGAGTTGCCTGTCATGATCAATCTGCTCTGTTTAGTCTGCCTTTGTTCCCGTTCCAAAGTGCTCTGGAGAACAGAAAAAAAAATCCTAATCTCTGTCATAACTGTTCAAAATTGAAATGTAAATCTTCATTAAAATATTTGAGTGGATTGAAGCACCGTGCAAATGACATGGAGCAAAGCATTATAAATGGCAGCGTTGTACTGAATTCTGCTACATTTACCAGAACTTTTCTTCTTGTGAAACACCTTAGTGTGTTTCAGAACTCTATCTGAATTTGGGGTTTCCCATTTTTCTATAGAAAAGTAGGTCTTCTGAAAGACTAGAAGTTTTGCACAGCATATTTTCATATTTGTAACTTAAAACTGAAAATTATGTATTGTAATACAGGAATTCCTGTGTAATTTGAAAGGAAGAGTTGAGGTTTACTAAAAATGTTTCAGGGGTGTAAAGTATATATTTCCCTTCAGCAAAGGCTGCAAAACAAGGTAAAAAAAAAAATCCAGTTTGCTACGGCATCTGAACTGAAGTGTAGAAAACTGATGCTTAGAAATGTCATTGCTGCATACAAGTTAAAAAAAAATAAAATTCCAGAAGGCAGACTCAGGACAGCAAATATTTGGAGGATAGAAAGTTGAACTTGTGTTATAGGGTATGTAAATTGCTGGAGGTATCCGTCTTTCCCCTCTTCACTCCCCCTGACCGTTAATGTGTTTGTTTGTAAACCCTCAGTGGGGGGTAGCCCTTTCCATCGGCTAAGCTGCGCGGCCATGCAGGTAGGAGCAGAGCCAGTGGCGGCGGGTTGGCACAGTGACCTGCACCCCTGCCTGGTGCTGTCCACCCGGCATGGAGCTGCGCTGGTGGTGCCAGCTCCATGGGAGATGCACTGGCAGGAGCAGCAGGGTCAGCCTCAGCGCTGGAAGCGGTGCACACCCCACCAGGTTCTGGGCAGCAACAGACCCCGGAGTGGCAACACAGCAGTGATGCGGCCATGGCACGCCAGGGGGAAGATCTTCCTCAACGAGGACTGCCGGGAACCCTTGGTGCTTCTGGGAAGGAGAAGGAGGCAGCGAGAGGGGGAAAGCATGCTCTCCTCCATTTTTGCAGCAGCCATACCACCTCTTCATCTCTCATCCATTCCTCCACCCACCATCACCATTCACCACCCGAGTTTCCTTCACCTTGCATCTCATCTGCCACCTCACCTTAGTCGGACTGCACCCTAGCAGGTTTTACTGTGAGTGGGGGGACGGCTGGTGGTGTGAGGGGGGGACCAGAAGGGTTTGTATTGTCCTCTATATTCATTGTTATATACTTTTTCTATGTTAAAAAGTTATTCTTTATATCTCACTCCCAGGGTGCAGCAGTTTCTTTCCTTTTTGGGAAGGGGGAGGTTCTTAAAGGGGCCTTTGGCCGAATTTGTCCTCTCAAACCAGGACAACTTGCTAAACAGACAGCAAACTTGTGCTCTTACACCTCATATCAATAAGCATACTTACTCCCCTATACTGTAAATAAAGTGTTTTGACTAATTACTTCTTGTACATCTAATGAGTAGGTCTCTGTATATTGTTAGAAGCAAAGTCAGTAAATAGGCTCTTATGCTGTAATATCCGAGTAGTCTTCCACTGAGCTTTGAAGAATACTGTTGATTCTTTGTGATCCACATGCTAGCAATCTTGAGATGGCTCCAGTACAGCTGTGTTGAAAACAAAACACAAAGTTCCTGAGCTTCCTGAAAATATCTGTACAAGGTACCTTTTGAAACTGTTTTTTAAATAACTTGTTTGCCTCCACAATTATTGTATGAGTTAGATATTGTATAGTTAATTAATATTGTATTTTGCAAAACCATGAACAGAGAATTAGTCTTTTTATATGCTTAATATTTTATATAAAATCCTTAGCCTGATTCTCCTCTTTTCTACCCCACTTGCAGCCACTAAATTACTTCTGCTTTACTGAAGCCTGAGTCAGAGATGAACCAGGACCGAGATTACATTTTTTATTAAACTTTCTGAAGTAGCTAAACAAAACCAATTCACAGCCATCCAGAAGCTCTTCCTAAGGGGTGTTCTTCTTTTGATATGTGTAATGTAATTCCTTATGAAACCTGTAAGAATCATGTATGTATCCCAAAGTGAGAATTTACTCCATATCTCATTCATAAGACTTGAATTATTAAAAAGTAGACTTGTTGAGCAGTGATGAATTTTTGCTTGTTCATAAGTACATATGCAATACCTCTTGTCTGTTCAAGAGATGTGAGCTGTAAGTTCTGCTTTGTATATTTTTGTAGTTTTGAAAATGTAAATACAAGTAATGTCATATTTCTGAGACACATTATGGTTTGCAAGTGCATGCTTTTCTATTCACATGGCAAAGAAAAAGTTATTTTTGAATGCCAGCCTCATTAAAGGATATAGGAATATATGACTTTGTGGTATTATTTTTCTATGTGCTAAAAAGGCTATAGCTCTGCTAATTATGAAGAAAGAGAATGCCCTACACTTTAGCATCTTCTAAAACTCCCATCTTCGCTGTGACCATCCAGGGAAAAGTAATTTGCATCATATGCAAAGCAAAATCTTAAATCTTTATACATACTAAGTGATACCAAACAACATAGGCTTCTGTGATCTTCCATAGTTCCTGTGATTCACATCCACTTTATTTATTCTCCAGGCATACAGCTGAGGTTAGTTTTATTCCATATGATGGAGAAGAAAAATCAGGGATTACTCACATCTCAGAAAAAATCAGATCTGAAGTGTATAGTTCATCTTTGCAATTTAAAAAGGAGTTTGAAGAGCTATCATCATATATCATCATATCCAGTGGTTTAGCATTTCTATCTAAGTAGTGTTTATGATAAATACTTCAATAGAAGATTATTATTTTCATGATAAATAAGGCTGAGATTCCTATACCAAAAGTTACTGTACTACAAAAGAAGGAGTAAATGGTTTCTGAGGTCTGACACAAATATCTGTTGATGTTTTCAAAGACTGAATGCATTATTTTCATTTTAGCTGTGAATAGCACATAATTCTTGTGTTACAATAACTGTCTGTTCTGTTTCTCCATGTGAAAATGAGTAAGATATCAAAGTGTGTGGTTTTGAGCCAAGGCTGGCTACTAATTCAAAGCCAAAAAGCACCACTGAATCAAAATCAAAAGTACTTGTGTGTCAAAAGTACACAGAACAATGGGTGATTGAATGGCTTTCTTTGTGGGAAAGTACAAGCCAACAGAGACAATAGAACTGCATGTTTAGTCCCCTCCAAAACTCCAACTTGTACCAAAATAACATGAAATAAATTGTGTGAGAAGCCAGAATCTCCCATTAGCATTAAGTCCATGGAAACTGAGTTCCCAGATTGCTCATAAAAATTCAATACAACTGACTACTAAGACACTTCATTATAGAATTAAACTTGCTGTTCTGCCACCTCTTTCTTCCACCACATATACTGAGAATTTAGGCAAAACAAATTATATGTCCTTTGTGAATTCATCACTAGCTGCACAAATGATCAGTCTACTGAGAGACACAGTATTTTACTTCATTTGCACAGCTTAAATACAGGCTACCTGTATTACACTAGTATCAAGTCAAAGAAAGAACTCCGATGGAATCACCGAATCATTATGGTTGGAAAAGACCTTTGCGATCATCAAGTCCCACTAACCACCCAACACTACCATCTTCACCACTAAACCATGTCCCCAGGCACCACATCTACAATTTTTTTAACACTTCTAGGGACAGTGATTCTGCCACCTCCATGGGTAGCCTGTCCCAATGCCTGATAACCCTCTCAGTGAAGAAATTTTTCATGATATGTAATATGAACTTCACTGGCACAACTTGAAACCATTTCCTCTAGTCCTATCACTTGTTACTTGGGACAAAAGATCAAGCCCTATCTCATTATGACCTTCCTTAAGATAGTTGTAGAGAGCAAGAAGATGCCCTCTAAGCCTTCTTTTGTCCAGACTAAGCAACCCCAGCTCCCTGTTGTGAGAACTTTATAACACTTGATAGATGTGCTTAGTTTTGCAGGTTAAAGCTATTACCAAGCCTCCCGTCCACATACTGCTCACTTAGAAGTTAACTGAAGGAAATTTATTCCCATTACACTGCTATTCACTAGTACCATTTAAACTAAGCAGAAAGTATGTTTCCAAGGGACAGTAATCCCCATCAAAATAGGTGGAAAGGGCTTAAACCATTTGACTGAAATCATTAATACTGTTTGCTTTCCATGCACATGGGTAAAAGTCCTTGAGGATCTTTCCTTCCTCAGCAACATCCAGTCTCATGCCTTTGACAATAAGGGTTTATACTGCAGTGAACACAAGGTATTTGCAAGTTAACTGTAAGAAAAAAAGGGTAAATAGTACATAATCTGCTATTTTATATATTATTATTAAGCAATTGTTTATAGTAAGTTTATTATTATTGAATTCTCAGTTGTTTAGCAAAAGTGCACAAGGGAACATTTTTACACATTAGTTTGAATACAGGGGGAAAAAAAAAGAAATAAAAATGTTCCCCAAATTTCAAATCAGAGATTGTCATGTTAACAGAATTCTTGCTTTATGACAATGATCCTAATTCTTAAACATGTTGCACTAAATATTATATTGGTTACTATTTGAAATCCAAAGAGTAAAAGAAGTAGTTCTCATTTTGCAAGCTGACCAAAGTATGCAGCTCTTCATCACAGATCAGCTAAAAGTAGTTTTAAAGTTAGAAACTACTTAATTAGTAGAACATAATACAATTCTTAGCCCAGTCCTCTCATTCCAAGAAAAAGTATCATAGATAACTGCAATTATTCTTCTAAAAAGAATACTGTAAATCTAGTACTGTGCTTACCTAGAACTCTGAAATTCACATGTGATCAATAAATTCATAAGACCTCTGCCTTTAGTACAATATTAAATGTTAAGTATATATGCTGAGGCTAAAATTAAGGTTTGTGCAACAATTTGAAGAAGATAAAAGAATTTCTTTATCTATAAGTAGAAAAGGTCCCAAATGCCAGTACAAATACTTGATATATTTAATAAAATACAATAAAGAGCATTCCATAGTTGAAATTCTCATGTTTTAAAGGGAGAAGAATATTTATTGGAGGTGGAGTGGGGTAGGGGTGGGAATTTATCTCTAACTCTTTTTTTTTGAAAAAAGGAAATTTGGTTCTTTTAAGGAAGCATATAAATACAATAGCAGAATTAGAAAAGCCATAATGAACTTAAGAAAAAGTTAGGGGAATTCATACAAAGGTAATTTTGTTTCATAGACTCACAGAATGTTAGGGGTTGGAAGGAACCTACAAAGATCATCTAGTCCAACCCCCCCTGCCAGAGCAGGATCACCTAGATGAGATCACACAGGAATGCATCCAGGCAGCTCTTGAATGTCTCCAGAGAAAGAGAATCCACAGCCCTCCTGGGCAGCCTGTTCCAGTGTTCCATCACCCTTACTGTAAAGAAGTTTCTCCTCGTGATAATACTAAACCTGCTGTGGTCCAACTTGCTCCCATTCCCTCTTGTCCTACCATTGGATGACACTGAGAAGAGCCTGGTGGCCTCCTCCTGACACTCACCCTTAACATATTTATAAACATTAATGAGGTCCCTTCTTAGTCTCCTCTTCTCCAGGCTGAAGAGACCCAGCTCTCTCAGTCTGTCTTCATAGGGAAGATGCTCCACTCCTTTAATGATCTTGGTGGCCCTGCACTGGACTCTCTCCTGCAGCTCCCTATCCTTCTTGAGGTGGGGGGCCCAGAACTGGACACAGTATTCCAGGTGGGGCCTAACCAGGGCAGAGCAGAGGGGGAGAACAACCTCTCTCGATCTGCTGGCCACACTCCTCTTAATGCATCCTAGGATGCCATTGACCCTCTTGGCCACAAGGGCACATTGCTGGCTCATTATCATCCTCCTATCCACCAGGACTCCCAGACCTTTTTCCCCAGGGCTGTTCTCCAACAGATCAGTTCCTAGCCTGTACTGATATATAGGGTTGTTCTTTCCCAGACAGAGTACCTTACACTAACCCTTGTTAAATTTCATCAAGTTTCTCCCTGCTGATCTCTTTAGCCTGTCCAGGTCATGCTGGATGGCAGCACAGCTTTCTGGGGTTCCAGCCACTCCTCCAAGCTCCAAGTTTCAGTCAAAAAAGAGATTATGGCTGAAAAGAGTGTAGAACTTGCAATACCCAGGTCCTTCCTTTAAGTCTGAATGAAGCTTACTGACTCAGTATACCTCGAAAATTGTCTGATATAAGCACAACTTATTTTGCAGACAAGTATTCTAGAACGCTGACCCCCAGCTTTGCTGTGTTGCAGTTACTCTCTGTACAGCCTCAGAATAAATACTGAAATAAGCAACCACTGATATTTAGATAGATCTATTCTAAGTGCACAATGATAAATTATAACCCAAACAAAGCTAGGGAAGTGAAACTGAGTACAGTTTACCAGCAATTAGAAAAGTGAATTATATGTTCAGTCTAATGTTTCCAAAATTAACTCAAATCTTCCCTGTGGGCAAAGCAAATGTGCTTGACAGATTATCTGAGGACTGGCCTGTTTACTTCAACATGCTATAACAGTATACAGTGGTAATAAGATAGCTTATGTAAAGGTGGAAATTCCATTAATCATAGTTGGAGATAGAATTTATAATATGCTCCTCTCCATAGAGCCTACTAATGTAGCATAAGACTGTTTTTTCTAAGACTGAGTCTATTAACTCTTCTGTTAACTCCTTCCTGAATAACTGCAGCACATTTCTACTTCTATACATAGGACAAAATGGTTACTCAGATGTTTCCATGTGACTAAATTGGGTAAAAATTAAAGTTCATCAGTTTGGAAGAGTTTAAAGGAATAAACTGCTGTGTGGCATGCAAAGTGAGATACACGTACTAAGTTTAAGTTAGCCTTAGAACTCGTACTAAACTTTATCATGTCAATGTCAAGTTTTGCTAAATATCCCAGGGAACTTCAGTATCACCAAGAAAACTATGTGTAAGCAGAAGACATAGGAAACACCTAAATAAAATACACCTGTTAGTTTAAAAAGAGCAACAAATCTAAGTTCATATATAATGTATGCAGATCATTCAACAAGCACGGTCATCATGTTCTGATGATAATACTAATGAACACAATTCCTATTCTAAACTGGGTTTGTTCTGCATGTAACTCAACGTAGATGTTGAAAATGATCATTGTAATTATTGAAGAATAGCATTCCTGAATAGATTTCAAGTCATAATGGAATTCAGTTAGCTTCTGAAGTTTCAGTTGTTTACAAAGAGAAACAGTCTCAAAAACGTCCCATCACCTTATTATCCTTCATTGTAGAAAGATTTATTAGTGTATTGCAGGAAGTATTTCAAATTATAAGTGAGAACAGGTCTTAACAACACATAATTGCAAATGTTCTTCCTTCCTGTAAACTGACAGGAGGTGTTTTATATGATAGAGCTGGAGGTCTCCGTACAGATTTATTTTAGCCCTCATGATTTTAGTCACTGATGGACTGATAAGCTTCTATCATAGAACTATAGAATGTTTTGGGTTGAAAGGGACCTTAAAGATCATCTAGTTCTACCCTCCTTGCCATGGTCAGGGACAGCTTCCACTAGACCAGGTTGCTGAAGGCCTCATCCACCCTAATTCTAAATACGGCCAGGGATGGGATATTCACAGCTTCTCTGGGCAACCTGTTTCAGTGTCTCACCAGCCTTACCATGAAGAATTTCTTCCTACTGTCCAATTTAAACCTACTCTTTTTTAGTTTGAAACCATTACCCCTCATCCTATCACTACACTCCCTGGTAGAGAGTTCCTTCTCATCATTAGTTCCACCTGACTAATCTGGTGGCCTTCTATGAAAAGGTTACAGTATCAGTGGACAAGGGAGCAGCAATGGACATCATTTACCTGGACCTGAGCAAAGCCTTTGACACTGTCCCACACGACATCCTGGTCTCCAAGCTGGTGAAACACGGGTTTGATGAATGGAGCACTCGGTGGATAAAGAACTGGCTTGATGGCTGCACCCAAAGAGTGGCTGTCCATGGGTCAATGTCCAAGTGGAGGCCAGTGACAAGTGGAGTCCCTCAAGGATCAGTCCTGGGACCGGTCTTGTTTAACATCTTTGTTGGCAATGTGAACAGTGGCATTGAGTGCACCCTCAGCAAGTTTGCTGATGACATCAAGCTGTGTGGTGCGGCTGATAACTCTGGAGAGAAGGGATGCCATCCAGAGGCACCCTGTGTTCCAGTTTGGGACAACACAGATAAGAAGCCTCCTCCCACCCCACACAGAAAAGGAAGGAAATAGAACAAATCACACAGACCCAAAGGCAAAGTGAGGAAAGAATAACTTTTACAAAGAAAAACAGTAAATAACAGAATCAGTAAATCCTGGATTCCCCACCACGACATGTGGTTTGCCCCCCCCTCCTCCGCAAGAAACCTGGCAAAATTGTCCAAATGATGAAATGCAGACAGGAGGAGCTGGGGGGTGAGCTGGGATGATGGATGGTGCTGAGATGCCAACAGAATGGGATGGATGGAGTGAGCCACTGCAGTGCCAAGCTGAACTGTGGGGCCGCCCACTGAGACCGACTGCCTCCCTGCCATATGTCAAGCCCACCTGATCCAGAAAGAGCCCGTATCCTGGGCTGCATCAAGAGAAGCATGGCCAGCAGGTCAAGGGAGGTGATTGTCCCCCCTCTACTTCACTATCGTGAGACCCCACCTGGAGTACTATGTCCAGTTCTGGAGCCCCCAGGACAAGAAAGGCATGGATGTGCTGGAACGTGTCCAGAGAAGGGCCACAAGGATGATCAGAGGGTTGAAGCACTTTTCCTCTGAGGGCAGGTTGAGAGAGTTGGGATTATTCAGTCTGGAGAAGAAAAGGCTCTGAGGAGACCTTATTGTGGCCTTCCAGGACCTGAAGGGGGCCTACAAGAGGGCTGGTGAAGGACTTTTTAGGACATCAGGCAGTGATAGGAGTAGGGGTAATGGACATAAGCTTGAGGAGGGTAGATTTAGGCTGGATGTTAGGAAGAAGTTCTTCCCCATGAGGGTGGTGAGACATTGGAACAGGTTGCCCAAAGAGGTAGTGGAAGCCCCATCCCTGGAAGTTTTTAAGGCCAGGCTGGCTGGGGCTCTGAGCAACCTGATCTAGGGGGAGGTACCCCTGCCCATGGCAGGGGTTTGGAACTAGATGATCTTTAAGGTCCCTTCCAACCCTGACAATTCTATGATTCTGTCTTTCCTGTAGGCCCCTCATAAGTATTAGGAAGGCCACTATATGCTCCCCCTCAGAGCCTTTTCTTGTCCAGGCTGAAAAACCCCAATCCTCTCAGCCTGTTCTCATAGGGAGGTCCTCCATTCCCTGGACCAATTTTGTAGCCCTCCTCTGGACCCACTCAAGCAGATCCACGTCTTTCTCATGCTGGTGGCCCCAGAGCTGAAAGAAGTACTCCAGCTGGGGCCTCACCAGAGCAGAGGAGAGGAGGAGAATCATGTCATCATCCTCAGGGCTGCTCTCAATCCACTCATTGCCAGCCTGTATCTGTGCTTGAGATTACCCTGACCCAGGTGCTGGACCTTGCACTTGGCCTTGTTGAACTTCATAAAATTTGGACAGGTCCACCTCTCAAGCCTGTCACTCAGCCAGCGAGCCAGCGTGAGCAGGCGTGACAGCGGTAAGAGCTGTTCCTTTGAGTTACTGAGAGGGTCCAGGTGGGAGAGGCTTTCCTGGAGACAGGCAAGCTAAGAGAGAGAGCAGAGAGAACCGGGGTGAGCAGGCAGCCCTCGTGAGATCGGCAAGTGGCTGACGTGGCAGAGTGCGGAAGCAGCAGCAGATTTGAATCGGCAGCGATTCCACACACTCAGCCAGTGAGCCAGCGCGAGCAGGCATGACAGCCTTCACAGCCTTCACAGCCTTCACTGAGTGCGAGGTTTTTTTTTTATTTTTTTTTTCCCCCTCTTTTTGTAACAGGAAAACAGGTGGAG
>VWZO01002593.1:136706-215789 GCA_013396975.1 Bucco capensis | reverse complement strand
TAATAATAATAATAATAATAAACAAACAACCAGAAGGCAATGCTCCTTATTTTTCTTAGGATTTTGTGCTCAGCAAAGTTACAAAGGGGTTGTTCAGAAATAAAATGCTTTGTCTTCATTTTTGAGCTATTTGAGGGATAGGGTCATTGTGATAATAATAAGAAATGGACTTATGTAAAATTATTCTCTTCAAGTCTCACAAGTCCAGCTCTCATTACTATCAGAATGACCCTTACCAGACCCAAAGACTGAAAATTGTGAGAGAAATGAATGTCCCTTTGGGAAAGAAGGGATGGATCTGATGAATACTCTGGACTAAACCTCACTGTTAAAGCAAGAGGCTTACAAAAAAACCTCAACAACGTTTACTATTTTTTAATAAATTTAACACAAGGTTTATTTGTTTCTTGGACAATAAATCCAAGGGTTATTAGTTTTGTTTTGAATCTTAAGGGCTAGCCATTTCTTTCCTGGTTTAAAATGGAGAATAAAGAGAAAGACAGCTGTCTGAGCTTCATTTGCAACATGACTGCAAGGAGCAAATCCTCAGCTCATCCACTTATTTGGGAGATGGACTAAAGAAAATTTACCCTTAGGGAATCTTGCTCCAAGATGCTGAGATAAACAGTTTCCAGCTTTCTATAGATTCAGATGACCTACAATCAGTTGGCCTTCCATGAACACTCAATTGACCTTACTTGCCTCCCTACTCTGTCCGAGTAGTTAGTTCAACTGCTTGAAGTTTCTCTCTTCTTCTGGCTCAAATTTTACCAAAAGACTGTTGTAAATTCCTTATGTCTATCTCCTCACATAGTGTGTAAGAGCTCTAATGGAAAATTAGGTAATAATAGTGTTTTAGTGGAGCCGTTACAAGGCTGTATTAGTGGTAGTGTGCAAGTGCTTCACTGTGGGAGATCTTGTATATAAGCAAACACAACAACACAAAGCCATTTTTGTTTATTTCCTGCCCACACTTCAGCAAGTTTTGCAGAATAAATAAGGATAAGTGTAGAAATGGAAAGAAAAGTACAGAAGGTGTTTCCTGGGACAACTTAATGCTATCTGCCTGGAGCAGAAGCACAGTGTACATCATGCCTTGTCTGCTCAGACATCCTACAATACAAAGCAGGTGAAGTTAATTCAGTATTGACTCTGGAGCTGTTTGCTGTCAAGGTATATGAAGGAACTGAAGCAAGAGCCCTTGCTGGTTATCCCAAACAGCACAGTGAGTGTACATCTTTCATTCACCCTCCAGCACTAGCTCTGATCAAAGTATCTCAATGTTTACTATTAACACCATCTACCATATAGCTCAAATGCTTACTGGATATATGTATGCAACATAAACTACCTCACCCTCAGCTTCTTCCAGATCCCAGGAATCTGTCAACTCTTCCTTTCTCTAGTTAGAGGCAACCCTGCTTGAAGCATTCATCACTCTAAAACATGTTTCCATTAAGTTAGCAGAGCTTTGTCAGGAAAAGGGAGCTAATACCACATGAAGTCTTCAAATTGATCATCAAGGAATTTAACACATTCTTGAAGCTTCAGACACATCAGAATCTGTGCACAGTCTAATAGTATATCTCATTGCTTTCATCCTTGGGGCAGTAAAACACAATGGGAGACTTTCTCACATGGGAATTTTCCAGATCACATGCAGGTCCTTGTGTGCCTTGTGCAGTGCTGCAACACTAGAGAACAGCTATTTCCATAGCTACCTTAATTCTCAGCTCTTAGCATATACTGCTATTCAGAAAAGCTGGAAGGATCTAAATGATGAGGAAGATTTTCAACACTGTGCAACTTATTTCCTAACTGCTTTTAATTATGTATTTTTAAAGGAGGGGGGGAGAGAAAGGAATAATTAGAATATGACAAATTATTCATCAGTAACTCCCCACTCTAATGAGACATTTCACCAGGCAGTTAATTATACCAGAACGATTAGTGCATCCATACTTATGCTGACACATTTTTAACATGAAAATCAGGTTGTGCAGAAAAATCTAATGCTGTTACTAGACTTCACCAAATTAACTTAGTGTCTCAAAAACATTTCAGTGTCTCATCTAAAGGATTTGCACAGCTTGAGCTAATTAGAGATAGGGTTTTTTTCATCAGGTTCTAAAGGTTTTTTTATACTTTTTATTGTTTTTGATGAATGATGCAACACTGAGAAGTAGTCATTTTCCAACCTTAATCAGAGCAGAAAGTAGGTTACTGCTCTGCATCCCACAAAACACAAGAATAACCTCATCAAATATTTGGTATTTGGCATAGTTCAATGACAGTTTTATACATAACCAGAGTTGGAAATCATGTCAAGTCTTCCAAAGGATGTCACAACAGCTGAGCTAGGGATTAAGAACTGGATGCCTTAGGTCAAACTAATACTTCTGATATTTTTTCACTATCATCCATCATTAATATGAAGCCCAGAGTCTTGCTCTCAGATCCATAAGAAGGACACATGATGACTGCGTTTTTCTTTTCTTCTGTCCTTACAGAAACAACCCCAGCTATGAAGGAGGCCTTGGGTACCCATCCTTTCTGTAAATCTAACATGAACAACCCTCAATCCATCAATGCCCTCTTTCTCCAGCAACAGTCACTGCTGGTGCCTTGGGCCTCAGTTTTACTTTCTCATCTAATGGTGGCAGAGATCAGGGGTAATGTCTTTAAAGCCTAACATAACTCAGAATCACTCTTACAACTTCAAGTCCCTGTTAGCATCTGTCAAGGGTTAGGGCTGTGCCTCTTTCCCACTCCAGGAAGGAAAAGAGGGAGAGGAGCAGACTTGTGGATTGGAAATGAAACTTAAACTACTTTAATGAAAATAATAACAAGAAAATTAAATATATATATACACACACAGAAAATCAATATCACACCCAACCTGTCCCTTGATGGCAACTATCTCACTGTCATCACTGATGCTGTAGTAAAAAGACTCATCAGCAGATAGGAATCAGACTCAGGGGCTGGATCCTGGAACTGGACTAAGAAACTCTTGGATTGAGATTGAAGGCAGAACAGACAGCATCCTTTAACAGCAGAGCTGGGCTTCTGATCCTTACCAGGAGAGTTACCAGTCCACCATCCCAGATGGCTCAGGTGCTCAACGTACAGGGAGGGTAGAAGCCCCGAAACTTCTCCTTTTTTGGTATTGGCTGTTAATTATGTTCTAATTAGTTTAATGATGCACCTGCCTTGCTTGGGTCTTAGGCCTTATGCAAAAGTCCCTAAAGCCCAAGCTTGTTTTGGGAGTTTCAGGGACTGGATCCCAGTCTCACACTGAACATGACATACATGGCATAGAATACATTGCTCTGACTCAAACCAGGACAGTACCCAAGTTAATACTGCACAGACATGAGAGAGAGTTTTTTCATGCTAACATCTTTTACTAGTTATCATTCATCAGATTCAATTCTCTTCCCTTGGCCAAAACTCATGTGTGCATCAGTAACAATAACAAAAACTGAGCTGCTTCTTTCCTACCCTGTTGAGCAGGATGGAAAATCACCAATACACAAAGGTGCACTGGTAGGTGATGTGAGTGGCTGCAGAGTAGCTGTGTAGCTGGAGTAAGGCAGAGGATTCCATTACATTGGAATCAACAGGGATTTGGGGAATTCACTTGCAACATTTTTATAACTATCTGTAAAGTGTTATCATTCACCCAGGTCCATAATTCATGGATTGCAGGTGAAATGAACTAAGCATTGTTGTTTCCTTAGCTGTAGTTAATAGCTTGTGATATTATGCTGTTGGGGGCACCAATGCTAATTAATTCCACAGAATTAAATGGTGGTGTCAGTATGGAACCTGTGGTTTGAAATACAATGGATGAGGCTTTAGAGGGCCTCAAAAGCTTTTTTCTTAGTCATTTTGGTGTCTTTTTTAGCTGGGAGCAAGGTATCACATAGAGGGGAAGAAAATGCACCTATCATTAAGCACATCAAGCAGGGGGTTTATATTGCATCTATGTTAAACGCTAGGAGACAAGGATAGAAAGAAGCCAAAGTCCTGTCTGTTTTACAGACTAATGCCTACATGCTGCCAATTCAAGCTCAACATTACGTACACATTATATCAAAAAGCAGGACCCAAACAAAGGGTACCCACAAGTTCCTGGTGTTGCTACTGTAGAGGCCACAATGTTAGCCAGATGTGGTATCTTTCCTAAAAGCAAAGTGCCCTCAGGGCTGGGTGTTTCATGAGGTTGAGCACAAGCTGCCTGCAGTGCAAATAGCATGCTTGGACTGTTCCTATGGGAAAGCATGGACCCACATTTCAGGTACACACACCCCAGGCATGCCTGAAACCTGCCTAAACCACCTAGTTAAGCATGGCCTTGGTCTCATCGTACACAGGGAACTCAGATTTGAGTGGAGGCTCAGCTCTAGACAAGAAGCAAAGCACAAATGCTGTTACTCCTCCAGGGCATGGCAAGCAGCAAAGAGGCCCTTAAAACCTTCCATCTTTTGAAAATTCGAGCTGAGGACTAGCATATGATGTTGTCCCTGCTTAGACAAAAAGGCCAGCCACTTTATTCATAGTTTCAAGCCAAAGTAAACACAAAGCAACACAGAAATCCTGAATGCAGTAGAACACTAAAAAGGACAAGCCTCATTCTAACATTTCTTTTGTCAGGAAAAGGCCAGTAAGCCCTTTAGGCTTGTATGATCCAGCAACCCTACATTGCAGAAAGATCTGGGAATAGTTGTCGGAGTAGAAATCATCATTTATCTAAGACTACTGTATGAGCTTTTCCTCTTCTCTACTATTTTCACAGGGTAGACATCTCAGAGGCTTTTGTACTCTGGCATGAGAGGGGAGATAAGAGAAGTGGATTTTCCTGAAAGACTATTATGCAATAACAGTAGAGGTGTCTTCAGAGTTTTGGGAGATAGTTACACCATTCATGCACTGACTGGAGCAGTCTCTGGCTCTGTGGATGGATGCAGGTATGTGAGGCTATCAGGATTCTTTCAAGCAGGATTTTCTCAAAGAAAACGTTGCAAGGATCTGCCCACATATAGCTGAGGTCCAATGCCATCAACTGTGTCACACAGTACCACAGAGAAGACCATTAATTTAATCATTTGAACAACAAGCTCCTGTCCAGAGGTAAAACTGGCAGAACTTGGCTCTTAACTCTCCAAGAGAAGGCATATTTTCTTTCTCCCTTTCTCTTGGGCCATGTGAGAACCTCTGTGTTGGGTTGTGTAACATGGGGCACAGTAACGTACTGACCACATGGCAGAGCACTCAGTTTTGGGGGAGGGTGTTGGTCTCTTTGGAGAGCCACTGCAGGGCTTCAGAAAGCAATCAGCTACAGCTAGCATCTGACATCACAGCACAGGAAAGAAGCTGCTGTATCACTGCTCTGCTGTGGATGTCCCACCAGATGGGAACAGCTGAGGAAGTCTCATAAAAGAGCCCAGAAAGCTTCACCAATTGCCATATGGGCAGCAGCAGCCCAGGACATGTGCACTCTCTGTGACATTGAGGCAAAGTTGGTGTCAATGGCAGAGCACATAATCTTCCCATGGGGGCCAGGATTGTGTTCTGAAACTAAATTTTCTAAGTGAATTTTGGTTGAGCTGCCTTGGAGTAGATAGGATCAGAACAGACCAGAAGCCAGAAGGGAGCTGCAGGGAGATAAGACCAGAAAGAGAAATATCTTTATTTCTTTATTTTAAACCTGACTGGCACTTTTGCCTGCTTGATATGAAAATATCAGTCAGTCTAGGTGATAGACCTAAGAAATAGAATCAAATATGTGCGCTTTAGCAATATAATAGGGAAAACCTAATCTCCAAACTAACCTTACTTTGTCCTAAGTAAGCTATATTGTGTTTTGAGTTTACAATGATCATGGATTATCCTCCCAAATAAATAATAAGATAGCATTCATCCCACATGTATGGCAAAAGCTAGATTCTTAAGGTATAAATTGAAGACAATGACCTTGACTCTTCTTCTTCAGAGGTGCAGACCAAAAAATTGTATTTTCCTTTTTTTTTTTTTTTTAACTAAAGCTACTCTCAGGAAAGATAAAGTAAGAAAGGAGAGAATCAGAGCTGAGGCTTTTCCTATTTCTTTTTCAGATAATACAGTAGTTTTTTCTCTCTCCTTGTCCTTCCCTAGTTAGTATCCCTAGTTTGCATGCAGAGCCAGGTCTGTGATAAAATCCCTCCATCAGATCCACAGAGTATATTGCCAGCTTCAGTCAGGGAAATGGATTGAAGAATTCAATGAGACCACAGTGTGTTTAAATCCTTGCAAAGAGGAGAGAAAGAAGAGCTGATAAAATAATGGCCACATCCCTCCTGTTAGGTAACAGTTACCCTAGGGCTGAAACATTTTTATCTAGAATATAAATGCCAGGAGAATGCTCTATCTTCAAGGATGTTTTTATGATTACAATAACAATTCTAAAAGCACAGTTTCCCTATTTTTGTTCTCACACACCTTCATGTAGGGAGAAGAAATCAAATCATTCCTTTCTGTGACTGAAAACAACTGATTTACTGCAACACAGCAAGTTATTACCCTTCAGGTGAGCGCTGAGAATTCAACATGTTCATACTCAATTTGTTTAAAATCTCTCCGTTTTCAGGCAAGCTGCAGGTCTAGGATCTGCAGGAAATTAGTGTTCCCTTTCCGCCACTGTCTTCAAAAACACTTCCTTAATTATTTTGGTTGTACAGGTATATTGCAAGTTTCAACATACACGTAGCAAAATCAACCATTTAAAACAATGTCAATGTTAACAAGATGATCCATTTCATCCTCTTATAGAAGTTAATGAACCATTATGAATTTGTGATGGAAAGACAGTGTCTACTTGCAATTAGTCTGATGAGCAGGGTTATCCTCATAAGTGGGTACTTCAAAGTACTTATTTTCATTTATTCTTAAAAAAAAATAAAGAGAAAAAAGGCTATATGTATGCCCAACTGAGCTTTCATTACCTGGCATTTGAAAACACATTCTCAAAAGGGTATTTCAAATTATTGTTTTACAAGAGAGAAAAAGTAAGTGCTACTTGGATGACCTTTGTTTTCACCATTTAGAGCTTAAAATGGGAACTCAGTTTTAAGTAATTGCAGCACTGTACAGCATTTGTGAGATGACATAAGTTTTTCCATAACTGTCAATATGCAGGAACAGTGTAGCTCAGCCCTGTGGAACTTTTCTATCCATCCACAGCTCTAGGCCTATTTCACTTCAGGCAGCTTTCTCCCACCCATAGCCACTAACCTTGATCCTTTCATTTGATTCTCATTTGACTTCTGGCATATGCAATGGACCTTAGTAGTAGTGTTTTTAATGATGCTTCAAAAGGTGACAGTATCAAACATCCTTCACTTTTCCAAGATCTTACAGTACTTCCCTGACCTTCAAGTATCCTTTTAATAAAGCTTTCTGCAATATCTTAGTAGTCATCATCCTGTGGCCTTTAAATAACAGCCTGTCTAGCAGCTATGGGGGTGAAGAGCAGGCTATGACAGCAACCCTATTCTATCCCTTAATTACTTCTGTTACAGGATTTTGTTCTGTAGCTCTGGTGATCACAGGCACATTTCAAAGGGATATGGACAGGATTTTTAAATGAAATACTTGTGTACTTCTCTATGTCTACTCTTCTCTTGGGTATGCTTTTCCACAGATAAAGTGCTATCTGCAAAGAGTTTAACACCTTTGTGTACCATCAAAAAGGTTTGCTATTTTCCCATAAAGTGTTTGAAATGCCAAATGACATTCCTATGGCAAAACAAGGAAGGAGCCTTGCTGACATGACCTGCTTTGTTACTTTCAATAGGTCAGCTACCTTTCTGAGAATGGCTCTGCCTTACAGCAGATGTATATGTTTCATTGTGGTTTGTAAAGAACCCAGTTGGGTTTTTTTAGTCTTTTCAGTTAACATAGAGCTTACTAGCTCTACCGGATCTTCTTTAGTATGCCCATAACAGTTGTTTTCTGTATAGCTTTTGCTTTTGTCTCAACTTCATGAAAACAAAAACCACCCTAAATCCTGAGCTCAGGATGAGTTGGGATCTTTTGGTCTATTCTCTTTGCTTGAAGAGTTTCATTCTTTGAATTGTAGGAAAATGATGAAACCATATTTTAACCCTCCAGAAGTGTTGTTTTTCATGTCTACTTCATTATCTATTGTTCTAACCCAAGTGCTTTTGCCATTTACACATTTTTTTATTCACCCTAAATCTAAGTTGCCATCCTTCTTTCCATAGTGATTAATTATCTATCATAGCCCCAAGTCTGGAACCTTTGTCTCCACTGAGATACACAGTGAGGCATTCAGACCAGAGTGCCACAAAGTGTTTTCATTCTCCACCTCCAATAAAAATTGTTTTGACCTGGAAACTTCTTTTGATTAAGCAAATGTTGATTATTATTTTTTATGAAGAATTAACTCTTGAAAGGCTAGAAATCTTCTGAGATCCTTACTGCCCTCTCAAGATCTAGTTTCTTAGCAGTAGCTCAGCAAAAGCTGTGAAGTAAGGGGGTATGACTAGATGACCTCTAAGGGTCCCTTTCCAACTATTCTACAGTACACAAACCTTGTGGATGATCTGCTGCTTCTAGCTTGTATTCATACACTCATATTACTAATTGTATATACTGCAATTTCACCTTTAACAATGGCTGCCCAAGTTAACAGAATGCTGCTGAAAAACAAGCTATCATCAAAACTAATGCTCCCTTTTCTGTCTGATTTTTTTTTTTTCTTGAATGCCATTACTTACAGTCTGGCAATGAAACACTCTTTTAGCCTTTCCCATTTCTCTTCCACATTACAAGTGGGTTTCAGCTCTGGTGGGAGTTTCAATAGCTTCACTCAATGTCTTGTTCCCCATCACTCACTCAGAGGCAGCTAATCCCACATTCATTGTCTGAGGGCTAACTCATCATCACCATATAACACAAGGCCAGCTAGTTTGAAAAGGTTCAGACCAGTTCCCCTGAATAGTGTAATTCTACAGAGGATAAGTCAATATTTCACTACACATCTGAGTGCTCATTTCACAATCTCAAGGAAAATGTACTTACTTAGCAATTAAAAAAGTGCTTTTTGTCTGCACAGTTATTTACAGAAAAGTGGCTGGAGTTCACCTCTGAAAGAGATGCATATGGATTTTTCTTATTGTAGGCATGTAAATAAAGGCACAGAGATGAGATGTGCCGTGTCTGGGATCTCACTGAGGCATGTTCAAGCTGATAGAAGATGGGAAAAATCACTTTGTCCCCAGCATTAAGTATCACAAGATGCTCAAATTGGTTTTTACTGAGAGCAGTGAAATTATCCCACATCCACAGTGTTACAACCATTTCTTTTTGCTAGATTAAGTAATCCCTGGGTGTTTACCCTAAACTTTGTACTGCTCAGCTATGCCAGTGCAGCATAGCTGAACATCTGCAGGGGGTAGAGCATTGCCCAAGCATGAATCCACTGTGCAGCATCTCTCACACAGTTGCTGACTGATCTATCAGTTACCAAGATTTCCGTGCACTAACTGAGAAAACAAGACAGAAATATATTCAGCCCCCAGGCAGTAGGTTCCCTCCCTATAATTTACCATAGAATAGATGTGAACCTGTCCTTTTTCCACCAGAAACATGCACATTTAGGCTGTCTCTCCCTTTTCTTGACCCAGAAAAGGTCTCCAAGTGTCTCTTTGCTGCAAGCTGCTCTTCACTTACCTTAGACTGTGCAAGATGACACTTCTCACAATAATGGCAGGGAACTTTCCTGTCCTCTCCATTAAGAAAACTAGCATGTCATTAGATGGCTTCATGGCAATAAAGGCTAGCAGGCCAGCACTTCTACCCTTGTCATTAGCTGCAGTTGTATATTTTTCCAAACAGGCAAAATTAAGTTGAAAACTAAAAATAATCCTATTTTAAAAATACTTTACCTCTCCAGTGCTGTTAAAAAAAGAAATCTAATTTTACAAATGGCTCTCATTTATTAACTCATTATGTATCAAGTAATATTGAAATGGCAGTAGTAAAAACTTTGCCCTCCAATCTAAACAAAAGCAGAGATGAAAGAATGTTTTTCCCCTAGAAGCCATTCTGAACCTAGCCTGTAATCTTAGCAAGCATTTCCATGGGGTAGCGGATCTCTTTTTCATGTGGAGATGAGCCTCATGTTTCACTGACTTTGGTGTGGCCAAGGGAGACGTCTATGAGACTCAAGATTCTCCACAGGAAGACACAGACCTTGCTCATATGCTGATTTGCTTCTGTCTATCAAGGCACAAATTTCTGCTGCAACTGCCTCTATGTGATATGTGTGTGAGTGTGTCTTCTCTGCTCCATCTCCTAAGTACTAGGGCTTAATGATCCATTCCCGAGACTTCTACCTTTTAACAACAAATATCACAGTTTGCCAATTGTGAGGGAAGAGCATAGTTTGCTGGCAGATATACATAAACAGTATTGTTACACCAGTCTTAGTCTCCATGGGAAAATAGTGTAACTGCTCAAGCGAGGTAATTTCCTATATAACTATTATAACTGTTATCCTAAAATAACATATTCATTTTGAACTCCTGCCCCAGCTTGTTTCTCAGCATTATTTATCATGTCAGTACACATTAAAAAGTGTGCAATATTAAAAATTTTATTCTATTTTGGAAGTTTGAGTCTCTTATCCAAACTCTATTTGTCACAGGTTTATTCCATTTTGAATAGTAAGAAAAAAAATTCTTCATTGAGATACTGATGCAAAAATATAATTTAGAAGTTCATATCACTTTTTTTTCCAGAACAACATTGGCTCAATATTAATAACTATCAGGCTCCATATTTCTTCTCTCCATCTAAAGGCACAGATATGCCAAGGGGTATTGCTGTTTTAAAGGAACAGAACTTCTGTAATACACTGACAACATGTGGCAAGAAATCAATTCCAAGAGTTGTCAAAGGCTTCCAACTTCACAAGTGCCTCACCTGTACTGGCACTGAGGGAATTTTACAGTTTCACAAACTAGAACAGTACTGGAAAGAATCATGGAATTATTTTTAAATTATTGAATAAAATTCAATGAATTCATGAAACAAACATTTCCAATATGTATCTTGCACTAAGCCTAAGTTATTGGGCTATTTTTTGAAAGGCCTGTGTAACTGTAAACTCTCACTGAGTTTAACAGGTGATCACAAAGTGTTTTTATTTATCTTGAGGCCAAAAAAAAGGATCTGTGGATTCTCTGTGGTGAGACCATCAGTCATTATATAGCTGTAGAGACTAGATTGTCACATACTGGAAAAGAAACAATTCTGTTTTCTGCTTTGAAGTCACTAGAAAAAAAATTGCAAAGAATGGGATAAGAGCTATCAAGCATTTGTTGGACAAATTTATGTGGAATGGTGTCTCTCTGCAGTGACCTGGACAGGCTAGAGAGACAGGCAGGGAGAAACTTAATGCAATTTAACAAGGGTAAGTGTAAAGTACTGCATCTGGGAAAGAACTGCCTGGACACCTTGCTGTGTGACCTGGTCTAGGTGATCCTGCTCTGGTATGGGGGTTGGACTAGATGATCTTTCTAGGGCCCTTCCAACCCCTAACATACTGTGATACTATGAGTTACACATCTCACAACCCCACACCATTATTCAGAAAGCAAATGGACACAAGGTTGTACAAACAAAAAGTGTTCTGTTGGTAAAAGACATTTTGAAAACCACAGCAGCAGGTGACAGCATGTTACTGTGGATATTAATTACTTCTCATGCTTTCAGAAAGTCCATTAAGAATACATTACTTGTCCATTAATGTTGTGAGAGCATTTAGCACTTAGGCAGCACAGGTGAGATCATGTGTAATCCTTGTGAACCAGTGGGAGTGGGATTTCAATAATATTTTCAGATTGAAGAAAAAAAGAGTAAAGGGACAAGGTGTGCAGCAGCAATCTGTACCTTTGCACAGTCTGGCCAGGAAAGGTACCTGGCAACACTCAAAAAAACCTATTGAATCATTGAATTTAAATAACTACTTGATTTCTAGTTGGATTTTCCCTCTTTGCCACTTCCCTTTTCCATGATACTGATCTGTATTTTTCCCTCTCTCTTGCCTTATCCTCTATTTCTGCCACCATTGTTCTATCACAGACTGGTAGAGGTAGGAAAAGACATCTGGAGATCATCTAGTTCAACCCCCCCATCCCTAACTTGCTCTTCTTTTAACCTTTTGGTGTTTCATAGCCCTATGTTAATCATCATCTCTTGACATTACTCATGTCTATTGTATAGTCCTTTGCCATCATTTCAGTTTGGAGAATTTTGTTTCTCTCTGCTCATAGGACTTGAATCCTAACATTTTTCTCTCTTGCCTACTCAAACTTATCTGAATTGCATTCCATGAGTGGGTTTTTCATCCTGTGATACATCAAAGGAATGCAATGGGACCTTTTATCAGCAGAGAAAATAACATAGGAATATATTTCCGGTAAAGATTTTTCCTTCAGAGTACTGTATCTCTTGCTCTATCCCCCTTTATTTTTGTCTCCATGCTACCTGCTGTGTAGTGTTTACAAGGTTGTCTGATCTGTCCCTTTTTTCCAGGCCTTTAATTTGATATTGATAGCTCTTCCCTGGCACCTCTCTAGCACAATTATACATGACAAAACACATTAAGGATTTTCATTTTGGGCAGCTGAGTCTCCACAACTATTTATGATTTGGCATCTCTTTGAAGCTTGTCAACAAGGCTACCAGTTAGGATGATGGTAGGGTTTGTGATCTGTATATAACATCTGTCCAGCAAAAACTGGAAAGTCACCAAAAAATTTTTTGCAGCAATTAAAATCTAAATGGGTTTTAGTCAGTCTATCTGTATCATGGACTTGATTTAAAGACACTAAAATGAAGGCTCTGTATCCCATTATTATTATTATCCAGTGAATATGTCTTCCCTGTGGTAAGGATTTTTAATTTTTTTCACTCTTATTTTATTTTCCCTTCCTTACCTGTTTAACTCCTAATTCCATGTTCACTTGGTCCATAAAACATTTTTATATTCCTGCAATCTGTCTTTCACTCCATTTTCTTCCCTTTCTATCCTCTGGCACCCCTGTTCACACACTGGTGATTTAGCTGAAAATAAGGTAAATGGAATTAAGAGGCAGAACTCATGCAGACTGGATATATTCAGCTCTAGACTTCACAATCTATTATTGCAGATGATTCAAAAGTAATGTAGTTTATCCTAGTGCAGTGTTTAGTATGGACAATATGGCCATCGATTCTTAGATAATTGCATTACTGAAAAGGCAGTAAGTACATGGAAGAGGTTACAGGAGACAATATTAAAGCAAGGTGAGATTAGTCATAGTATAATAGAATCAGAGATGTTAGAGATGGAAAACACCTATATAGCTCCTCAAGCTCCTCTACCCTGCCAAGCCTAGACTGTTTCCCAGTAAAACAGTCTCAAATTGTTTATTGAGTCTAACTTTAGAGGTCCTGGTAGGCATTTACCTCCTACTTTTCAGAGATCACTCTTTGCTGCTAGGAAGACTTCCTCTCCCTATTGCCTTTGGTGAACTAAGCATGAGGCCAAACAGCTGCTCTTTCTTGAATAGGAAAAGTCACATTGCATCCCATAATCAAAATTAGGGACGCCTGAAGTAGGAATGTTTTAAGATGAGAAGGTGAGTGTGAGGGAAACCACATGTGATGGTATTGATTCCATTGCCCTGGCAAAGACATTAGCAGTGAGTATCAAACCACTGCATTGCAGCCTGTAAACAGCAGAGTGTGGAGTCAGCAGGAAGAGCTGGATGAGCAAGGTGCAGCGTTCAGTAACACTGACACACCAGTGGAAGGCAACCTGGCTGCATTTTTAGGGACCCAATTAGCATTAGTGTACTGAATAAGTTAAGGAATGTTTAAGAATTTGAGACATGGCAAAACAGTAGAAACTCAAGAAATAATCTGAAAGTAACCTCTCTAGGTAACCTGAACAGACAAGCTGGAAATGGAGAGGCAGTCTAGAAAGTAAAATATGCAGGATAGATAACACAATGTGTAACTCCTTGCCTGTAATAATTACAGAGAAATTTAGGAAAGCAGCTCATTACAATATGGCAAACCTTGTTCTAAATGTAGTGAAGAAAAAGGGATAAAAATTGATTATGATAAACTATATAATATTTTCCTTTCCAAGAGTCCAGTAAGACTTTTCAAATATGGAAAAATGTTGCCTATGTTTTTAAAAATCACAAGACTAATCTGAAAAGAAAGACTAGTAGAAAGAAGGATGGGAGCTGGAAGAAACCAGTAGTAAAGATATTTTGAGAAATGCCCCATTCTTCAGTAATCTTTCTTCAGTCAATTTTCCTTCAGTGAATCTTGTATATTCTACTAGGTTTTCAGTTGTGTGTAAAATAAGCACATCTTGACAATAAAACTCCCTGCTTTTGCTTTCTTTAACAGCAGCCAAAAGACTGGTAATAGTTTTCTAAGACAAATGAATTGTAGATGGTAGTGTCCTACCTTGTGGTTTAATTCTGAACTCTCATTGTTTGAGATTTGATGGCTGCTTAGCCTTGATGTCCACTTAAGACAACTGTGGAATTGCCAACAGTTATTTCATTAAGTCCATATGATAATCATAATCTCCATAAAATGGAGGATTTTAGTGGTACTTTACTTCACTTAAAGTCTGTGTGCTATCTCACCTCAGCAATTAAGTAAGGGACAGCATTTAATTTCTCTTAATGTTACATTTTGGGGGGGGATGTCTTTACACATTAATCACAGGGACTTACAATGGGTCTAGAGGTAGAATAAGAACACTTTGGCAAATTAAACTATTAGAGTTACATCATTTAAACTTTATGGTGTAGGGGATAAATTGCCAAGAAATCAGGACCTCATAAAAAAAGCTGCTGCCAGAGTTTTTGCCAGCCTCTGAATTTGTTGCAGAAAAGTAGGGGGTGGTCATTAATTAACAGTGTGAATTTATTTTCTTATGTGTTGCTGGGAATTTTTGCTTAGGTTTTCTATCAAAACAGAATTTGTATCAGCCCACACATTCTTGAATTGACTGTGTAAGAAATTTCCCATAATATATTGGGGTTTATAATGAGATTTCTCCAATGTCATACTGCTGTTCCACCTGACAAATAATTGGGTTGTATTTAATTCATTTGGTCCTAGCTACTGCTCTATGCAGAGCACAGAACGATATTTTCTCCAAGGAATATGTACACTTCAAAAATATTTACCCTATTATATTTGTAAGGTAAATGTTGCTTTATAAATTGGAGTATTTGTCAGTCCATAGAGTTGTTTACACTTCCCCAGGAATATTTATGCAGTACAATGAGAGTATTTACCCTTCCATTTAACCAGCAAATATATGTAGGCCATCACCTTTTATGCCTACCACCTGCTCTCAAAGCATCTTACTGCCAAAGTATTTTATTTCTCAGTTTCTATTCATTTTTTATGATGAATTATTTGCTTTAAGATTTTCTGTGTCTTTTCCTGAACACTCTCTCTTCCATCCATTACCATATTTCTGGGAACACGGCATCAAGAAACAGGGTCAGGTTTCCCTATGCCTGTGGCAGAACAACCACAGAGGGTGACTTACCTCTCTGTTCTTTGACCACTCATCTCTGCACTTGCAAAGCACAAACCCTCAAGCCAGTGTTATTTTGTAGGCACAGTGCATTACAGACTCAGGTACAATTTGCTATCTGATATCCCCCAGGTCTCTTTTTCTGCACTATGAACCTATTCCTCCAGCTGAGAGAATTCCTCCAGCTGAATAGCTGTTGGAAGTTATTTTCCTCTTCAGAAAAACTTTCTTCATTTTCCTTTTTTTTTAAATCTCTCATTTTGTTAGCCTTATTCATGGAGAGTAGAATCTTGCTGTATAAGCTGTTCTGCTTCATTAAGGATACTTACTTTTTTTTTTAGTCTCTCCTTTATTTTAAAAATAATATTCTCTTAGTTCTTCTCCAATATTTTCAGAGTTCTTACATGTTCCATCCACTTATCTTTCTAGGTCCTTTCCAACCCCTAACATACTGTGATACTTGGTAAAAAAAATGCAGAGAATTCAACTAAAATTACCCATAAACAAAACTCCAGCAATTATATTGATGATTTCTAAATAACATTAATGAAGACCTTAGTAAAGTGCCAAGCTGGAGACAGAAATCACTTAGTAGAGTCCATTTTTCCCCTGAAAATGTTGTTCTAGAGTATCACAAAAGGTGATAACTTATAAGCTGAAGGATCCCTTCTGCTTTTCTTTTTTCTGCTTCCTTAGAAGAAAGGGAAAAAACTCTCTCCTGCTCTTTACATTGTTGATCTGTGTCACATAAGGATGCTCTCATTGAATGGGCAGTGTTACCAAGGCTAGATCAATTCTAATTTAGACATAAAATTCTTACCTCAAACTCCACACTTTCTCTTGGTGTCTAGCATTACATTCATTTTGTAATTGCCAGTTCAGGAAATATTTTCCATGTGGACAGGCATGCCATTGATCACAAGTAGTACATGTGTCCATATGCATGTTTAGTAGCTCTTGTTCCCTTACATAGTAAAACAGTTCACAGGAAATACTGAATTTCTTTTCTTCTGTTGCAAGTGTTTTTCTTTTCTCGTCCTTCCTTTCTTTATCTTATCTTTTCCTGAAATTTAAACTGACCTCCTCTTGCCCCATGCAGAAATATGTCCAGAAGCATGTTTCTTAGCTGACAAGCACCTAATAGGAAACTCTTCCAAGGGAGGAGAAAGGAGGAGACACAACTACACCCTTTGGGATGGCTTTGTAGGGCCCTGCCACTTGCAGCCTTCACAGCAGGGGACCCAGGGTGTCACTTATTTTCTAGCTAGGAGGCTTTTATTTTTTAAGAGCAACCCTAGAGATTTCTTCAGAAGTACTTTATACATCTCGTGTTTAGACAGTAAAAAAAAAATAGAGATGAAAGTGTCTAAAATGCAGCAATACCTGCAGGAACAATTACACAGAGAACATAATCATTCTTCTCTGTCTTGTACAAATAACATGAGTTTGACTGGTTCCAAGCATTAAGATGCTCTACAACAGCCTGGGAATCCTCTTCCACCTTGCTTTTCTATCCCAACTACTGATAAATACCCGAGTAATACCAGAGAGAACAAATGCAAATATCCTAAAGTGACCTTATCTAATTAAGATGTTCCTCTTTCAGAAATCCTCTAGATTACTTTTGACCATTTTCTGCCAAGAATACTTTAACTAAACTGAATCACCTGAGTGATTTGGAGTTGTTTGCACTGGAAATTTAGCATCTTTGCTGGTTGAAGCTAAGCTTAGAAAAGAAAATATAAATAGTACACTCTAAACAGGCTGCCCAATTTTAGCAAAATACATTTGCATAGATTTCTTCCCAGAGTAGAAATTCCTCTTTTTTCAATTGTGTGCAATTTATGACCATGCAGAAAATATGAGCCATGTTTTCTTCCCTTTTATACAGCATAAGTTTCAGTGAAATCAAATTACACTGATGTAAAACCATTGTAAATGAGATCAGAACCAGAATCTACCTCACCCAAGACAAAACTGTGTTGTGGCTAAATAATTTCATTTTGTGATTAAATTAATATTAGTGGTGGGGCCCAGATGTGTTCTGTAAACTACTTTATGAATAGAATTTCATTCTCTGAGGTCAGTGAAATACAAATGAAAAACATTTTGTTATTAAAAGGTGCCACAGTTTTTTTTTGTGATTTATATATATCTGTATATACACAAACATTCTATTCTTGCTAACACACAAACATTGACTTTTAGAGATGCTTTCTTTAAAGATGTCAGCTGTTATTTATTTGGGTTTTTTTCAGTTTTTTTTTTAATGCCATAAACAGTTAATTATTGCAGAAAATATTCACTATTCTTGCTGTCTCTTCCTGGCTAAGGCCAAGGTTTCTTTGACCAAGAAACTGGTTCACATGCAGAGCTTGATTTCTTTCAGAATTAGCCAGCTAAACTAACAGTTTATAAAATTGCATTGGTACAAAGAAAATCTGCTTGGGTTCAGAAGGACATGATGTGCCCTGTGCTTGCAGAATATTAATTGTGACTGGAATAAATATTGATTATGCCCTTTGTCAAATGACCGATAAACATTTCAGTATTCTTTAAACACAAGCTGTTTGTTCCTGATAGATGGCTGTACTTTCCCTGAGGAAAAACAAGGCCAAAAAGTTGAACACTGCACTAAATGTGGGGAAGATACTCAACAAATGATCTTGTTAACAGAAAATTGTCCAACCTTTACATAATTTTAATTAGAGTCTTCATTTTATTCTCTCAAAGTCTGCAAGTGTTTATAAAGAGCTGTACTGGAGTATTTGTCATAGACTCTAAGCTGAAGATTAGACATTGTTTTACAGAAATTACTGTATCACATAAATTAATATCATGCTTAGATCTGGTGTTGGACTGAGAAAACTAGAATTAAGAATGTAACCTCTGCTGCAGTAGTTTATGATCCCGAGAGAAATAAACAACAACTTGTGGTTTGTTCTCTCTTGGTGCAAATGTAAACCTAATGTATCTCATCTTCTTTAGAAACTCATTATTCATAGAGGTTTTGCACCCTGAAAAGCACAAAATACTGAACATTTTATTCAGAGAGATCACATTTTTCCAGTAGAATGGAAAATATTACCTCCTTCTTCATACTCTATATTTTTAAATCTTATTTTCTGCTGATATAGCTCCTTATAACTGAGTTGTCCATATGGACAATACTTCTTCCCTTACTCAATAGGCTGAAAGGTTCCACAGATCAGTGGCACCAACGTTCCAAAACTCTTCCTTCCAGGGCATCCTCTAGAACACTTCCTAAGGATTACGGCATTAAAAAAGAAATTAAAACATAGACAGCAACAGACACTGAGGATAGAGAATTTTTGAATGTCCTCTGATTTGGTTTGATGTTGAGATTAGTTAGTCATCTTCCTTGCTGGGTTCCTTAAACGATGACCAATTTGCCATTTAGGAAACGTTTAGATCTCATCATCCTCTCACTTATTTGGTTCAGGCAGATCACTCACTATTTCCAAATCTAAGTGTTTAGCTTTTACTTCTGGTTAATAAGTTCCCTGTCTGAGCACACTTTGTCAGAGACTTCAATTACATTAGCCTCCTGCAGGTCTCCAATTCACAGAGAATGTGTCAGCATATTCAATCTCCAGAACTTACAATAATTACAGTCTACCTTCCCAAAACATCTATTTTTTTTTTTCATCCTTACATACTAAAGAATGTATCAGTATTTTCTTTAGTAGCACTATTCCTAAGTTCTGTTTTAATGAGGAAGGACAAATGAGTTGACCCTCCAAACATGTTCAAGGTTTACAGTGTGTATTACTTCTATTAAACTCTCCCTGCAGGAACTTTTTCATCTCTGGCTGTTCCCATCACTGGAAATGATTTCTTTGCTAGTTAGATGACCTAGCAAGAATTACATTAGCTTCTGTGAGTAAAGATGTTTTCCTATTCTGTCATTCATAAGCTAAGAGTCTGTGGAGATGGTTTATTGAACTCTGAATAAATAAAACAAGACAGATATTGCTTGATCTTACTGTCACTGATTATCTGCAGAGACGTCCCACTTTAAACCCACACACAAGTAATAAGCACAGGGAGTACTGTGCACTATAAGTGAGAAGAGGCTCACAGCAAGGAGGTCATCAAACACATCTTCCTGTATGAGAGAAAGCAAGCTTCATCTCACTTTGAATCACAAGATTCCATTCCCTAAGTACAAATAAAGAGTAGACATGGTGCCTTCCAGACACAAACTCCCAACTACTCTTCCAGTTAAACAGAACCAGTTCTGGCAAGGAAGATGGACAATTTGCTGCCTTTTCTCTCATAAAAGCAGAACTAGGAGAACAAGAGTGCAACAGAGATGGAAGGAAAGAGCCTGAACTACCTTTCATGTCTTGGAAGGTCCTTGTGCAAATCAGTCTCCCAAAGATATGCTTGGAAAATGAAAGTTTATTAAGCATTTTGCTTCAAGATTTGTCGTGTCTGGCTTTGCAGCAATTCCAGGCAGAAATGGGTAGAGTCTATTGCATGTCCAACTGGACAAAAGCTGCCTTATAGTTGCAACTTAATATATTTCCTCTGCATGATTTTATAACAGATGAATCAAACTGACCTACTGTCAATGGTTAGGGGTGGACCAACCACTTAGTCCAGTGACAGATATTCTCTATTACCCTGTTTTCCTCCAATCTGACAAGGTAACAAAGAGAGAGACTTGTGGATTGGAATGAAACTTAAACTACTTTAATGAAAATAATAACAAGAAAATGAAATATATCTAAACACAAAACCAATTCCATATCCAAATCCCCCTTGATGGCAACTACATCACCATCAACACCAATGCTGTAGCAGAAGGACTCACCAACAGATGGGAATCAGACTCAGGGGCTGGATCCTGGAACTGGATTCAGGAGCTCTCTGATTAGGATCTAAGGCAGAACAGACTCCTGCAACAGCAGAGGCAGGCTGCTGATGCTCACAAGGAGAATTACCAGTCCACCACCAGAGATGGCTCAGGTGCTTAACCTTCAGCAATGGTGGACCACTATACCCCCCCCCCTTTTTTTTATAGTGACTGTTAATGAGGTGCTAAATAGCTTAATCATGCACCTACTTAGCTTGGGTCTTAGGCTTTATGTAAGAGACCCCAAGGCCCAAGCTTGGTGTGGGAGTTTTAGGGATTGGGTGTTAGTCCCTGAAAAACATGATACACGTGGCATGGAATACCTTGTTCCAAACCAGGACACCTACACAGGCAGCTCTCTATTATGGCTAAGCAGATGCAGTGCAGTCCTTCCACTTGATCTTCTTTGGCAGTAACAAATATATTTGTCTAACTGGATGACTGAACAAATGAGTCAATCAAAGAGGTAATAACTTATGAGAAAGGGAACATCTCTAATTCATTTTGTATTTACCTGAAAAAAGCTGTAAGCTCAGTTTTTCTTTTAAAAAAACACAAAACCAAACCAACAAACAAAAAAAAAACCACCCCAGTGATGTAGTTATACTGATACCGATGAAAGTAGAAACAAGTAAAAGATTGTTTCATGTATGTGAATGAATCTTGAAAATCCTAACAGCACTATAAACAACTGTCCAAAATATTAAACCTCCAGGAAGACTGCCATTCTCTCCTGTGCAGAGACAGCAAATGAGTGAAAAAATGCCTGACTGTAGAAAGCTTAGGATAAGAGAGAACAGAACTCAAAATCTTTCTGTTCTGCATCACTAGCTTAGGTAAAGTTTTAGGATAAAGTCAGCCTAGAAAACTTTCCTTCTTTGTTTCTGGCTTCAATCAATTCTAGGGTGGATATTATAAAAAAAATAATATTGCTCTCAATTGATCTTAGCTATCTCATATACTGAAAAATGAAAACAATCAAAGAAATATTTTTTTACTTCAGTTAATCTGTTCAGAGCAAAATGAAAGATGATAGAACTTGAAAGGTAATTTGCTGATGTCTTCAGCTTGCTGTTTGCTTATTCTTTGGCTATCATATCTGTAACTTGGAAATCTGAGTCCTCTGGTACTTTATCACTGGTTCCTTGTGGCACTGAGAACTGGGGCTACCTGGTTTTCCCAAGGATGGCAGCAAGTGAAGAAGGGGTCTTCTGGTCATGGGAATTAGTATTACCTGCCTTTTGTCCATTCATGCAGCCAGACATCATGATTTGAAAGATACATTTGCTCTGCAGGACTGCTTTGGGGTGGGGGTGGTTATTCCTCTCTTCATTTTGTCACATCTATATGCCACTGGATTGCTAAATGGGAATGACAGGAGAAGAGATATCAAGAGATTCTTATCTCTAATAACCATGTTAAAAAATATTCAAGGGTATTATATGTGTGTTCAGCTGTGATCTGAGGCTGACCAGCTGCTGATGAGGGTATCAGTTTTCAGCACCACAGCTCTGAGGTTTTATTCTATAGCACTATTTTTTCTTGGTGAGTGAGAAGAGAGGAAAAAAAATGTGGAATAAAATATTAAAAATCTCTAGCAAAAACATCAAAGAGAAAGAAGAATTTGGTACTGAGATTCCTGTGATCATGGATCTAAGTTATCTTCTGGGAGCAGTATGGAAGGGGTTTCATGCCCTTTTTTAACTTAGATTTTTCAATGAAAAATAGATGTTCTTTTCAGAGGTCAGAATCTGTTGTCTCAAAAATATTTCTTAAACCTTAAAACACCTAACTTATACCTCTTCTGATGGCAAAAGAAAGCTACACTAGTTTAAGTAGTCAAAAAGTCTTTATAATGCCACTGAGAGAGTTTATCCTCTTTGGAACATAAAATGTATAAAAGGAGAATTTTTGTTCTTCTGCTGTCTAGCAACTTTAAACTTGTCTATTCAAACCTTCTGAAGAATGAAATATTTTTTCACATCAGAATAGTCATTGACATTTTTCATCTCATAATCAATTATAGGAAAAAGTTAGAGCAGGTTGAATACGATGGCTGGAATTCAGTCTTTACTGAGGCCAATGAATGTGTGAATAAGTATTAGAATAAATCATCTTCTCTAGATTTATAAAATTTAATGAAGAATGTGCATTTTATGATGTGGCCATATTCATTTATTTGAATTGTATTTTTTTGCTTTGCAAACATAACTTTCAGTCATCTAAAAGCACTGCGAGACTCACCACAACAAAAATCTTACCTGAAATAAATGAAGTGAAAATAAAGTCTGTTTTAGAAATCTCAGAACTTCATGCAGTAATCAGCTCTCAGCTGTCAACCAACTAGCAAACTTTCTTCTTTTTATATATTCCCTACTTAAAAAGTAGCAATGAATCTCAGTATTTTCCATACTTGCCACCAGCTTAAAAAAGGAACTTAACAGCAGCAATAGACCAAGATAGAGACAAGAAAGCTGAGGATATAAAAGGCACTAGGGTCTGTTAGTGGAGAGACACATATGCTCTCTTTTATTACTAAATTCTATTTGAAATTATACATCCAGGATCCTCTATCAAGGATCTAGAGAATCTGCAAACATTTTACAGTGTTTTTCAGAAGAGATGTTAGTAAAACAGCCAAAGTTTCTCCTATCATTTCAGCCTTAATGCAGAGAAGAGAGCCATTCCCAAACACTGACCCAACAGTGGGACAAATTTATGCAAGTTTATGGGTAAATATGCATATGACTAACACACAGAGGATCTTCATGTAATAATAAACAGAAGAAATACTTGAGATGTTTGTTAAAATTCTGTATGGATTCACCAGAACAAACAAGTCACTGCTACAGTAAACTTCACTAAACTTCAGTGAATTGTGGATGCTGTGGAAGGCTTTCACATGAGGAGAATGGCCTTCAGGAAGGAGTAGGAAGAAACTCTGAAATTACTGGACAGTACAAGATAGAGCCACACAAGAATCCTAGAAAAGTGCTTTCAAGGTTTGAGGTGAAGTACCAATGGTACAAAAAAGCCAGAGAAAAAGCATGGCTTCTGAAACTGGCCATAAGACAAAAGTTCACATTTAATGTGTTAAATGCAGGAAGATCCTTCAAAATAAAGGTGTTCTGTTAACAGATAGGGAATACCTATGCTTAGCTCAAGTGCTTCGTTCAACTTCTGTGCCATGGAAATCAAAGAATACATTCATTTTCTACTCCAGCACTACTGAGCAGTGATATTTTTTGGTGGTTCCCTATCTCCAATTTCTTCCCAATATACACCTGTTCCTCTGCTGTACTTCCTTCCTTTCAGTTCACTGCTGCCCTGCTTTTATTCCCCAACACAATCTTTGCTCACCATCACACTGAAGGCCCTGCATGTGTACCACATCCTTTCCCTCCATTTCCTCTGCTTTTTGCTCATTTTGTTCAGTTCAATAAGTCTTCTTTGTGTCATGGACTATAACACATGTTGGTTTTGCACTTTGCTAACAACAGGAGTTCTGCTTCAGTTGAATTACCCAAGATTTGAGTGTGAATAATAGATAATGGTATAGTGGCTGGAAGTGGTAGCTTCAATCCATTTGCAGAGAGGCAGAATCAAAATGAAGTGCCTCAAATCCAAACTGTCACAGTCTCTGAGAGTTTATCCCTGATCCAGCTGGAAGATTTCTGTGGAGCAGAACATGGGAGACATCAGCACCTCCCCTCTCCCTATACCATATTTACAACAGTGGCCAGTGTTGCTACTGCTCTGTGGTCACTCTCATTTTCTATTTTTCTTTCTCTTCCCCTCTCTTTCCTCTGCTAAATGATTGGTTTTTTGGCCAAAGATAGTCATTTCTTGGACAGTGAAGACAGCAAATTTACAGAAAATAAATGGCCAAGAACTAAGTGTCCTCCTGCTTTCCCTCCCTGCCTCTCACACTCCCTCTGCACTCCAGCAGCCTTCTTTGAGATGCTTCCAGCTGACATCCATTTGATCTGTTAATTAATGCTGGCTAAATCTTAAAAACTGACAAAGAGTTGATAATTCCCAAGGATAAGTATATGCATTATCATCAGTATCACTGAAAATCTGCTTCCATTATTTGTGTAAATGAGAAATTTTCTTTCCAAAGTCCATACTATAATTTATGACAAAGTTAATCTTGAATTAAGATTTGAATTAAAGAAATGCTCAGTAAATGCACCCTGCAAATAGGATTGAAGTACAGATTTGAACATTTCATTGAGCTCAAGGAACAGAACTACCTACTAAAATTTCATAGATTAGCAGAAGTTAGAGAACCTGTTTCCACAATCCCTCCCCCTGCCCACCCCTCTCAAAATCCAAAACCACAGATGAGAGAAGAAATGAGTGATGGGGGATTAACAGAGTTTCTTTTGACCCTTTTGACCCCTGGGATTAACTCTACCTTAGAGAGATCAGGTTCAGAAAAACTTTCCCTGGGTTGTATCTGATATAAAAATTCTATTTTGTATGAAATAGACTGCACATAGATGTCAGAGTCCTCATCAGTACAATCAGCACACAGAACCAAAGCAAGAAATTGCTACACGTCCTTGCTGTTAATTCAAGCTAGAACTGTTTTTTACTACAGGCACATGTATAAGTATATATATTATATATATATCAGACAGGATGAAGCAGCCAGGGTTGGAATGAAAGATCAGATTTGTTTTGTAGGAGAGTTTATGTCTAAAAGTATTCTGTGTAGTCAGGGCAAGGGCAGGGTGGAAACTAACAGAAAACTTACATTTAAACTGGACTGAGGTAAGTCTGCCTTTCCCAACAAGCTATTATAGAGCTGATTTATGAGTTCTGCTGAAGCAGATAAATAACATACCCCGTGTCTCTCTTCCACAGATATTCAAAATTTTTATAAAGGTTTGTTTAGTTGCACCCCTTCTCCTAGATTCAGTTTCAGGAGGCTTCTAATTCAGTAACTGCAGAAGCAACAACACTAATATAAGTATTAAGTAAAATGTTATTTCCCAGCAAAGACTTACTTCCAAGAGTCACACTGATTCAGTCAGGATACAAAAAGAGACACCGCTTAACCTATTTTTTTAATCAAATCTAACTTAACATAAATCAAGTACTAGATTATGATTGTGAAATCATCATAGTGAAATGTGCAGATGACCTTCAGAACTCTTTACAGAAAAAGTAGAAAAGGTTTATGGCAATTTAAAAACAGAACAAAACCAAACAACAAAACCATCAACAAAATCCCTGCAAAACAAAGAAACAAATTAAACCCTCCCAAACCTCGCAACTGTGTAGGTTTTAGGTTTGAACAAATAATGAAAAAAGAAAAGTAACCTTAAGTAAATTCCAATTTATTTAGGACATTTTGTAATTGTTCAAGGAGTAGTCTAGTCTAAAAGGTAGAAACACCTGTTCTGAGTACTCATGGCTTGCTTAGAGGAATTCAGTGCTGAGTACTTCAGACAATTGAAATTTGCAAAACAATTCTGACTAATCAAGGTCTGATTTCCTCAAGTATGTGTGAAGTAATGAAAATCAATCAAAACCCAAGACAGCAATTTTTCTTAAGCAATATAATTTTCTTCTGTTTACTTATATTACTTGCTAAGGGCTAAGAAGATAGTTTAGTTTTCAGCCCCCAAAGACTTCAGTTCCTCTGGTGATAACAACCAGCACTGCCAGACATGCTGAGTTTTTGGACAACTTCTTTGTGGACTGGCCCAAGTGCATACCATATGGCTGTTCAGCAGCTGTTAGGTGGGGACAATCTTTCAACTCTTCTGGGACTGAGCAGTATCATAACATGAATTTCAACTTCCCATGAAAGGCTTATGGTTTCAATATTTCTACAAAACATTTAGCCTCTCAAGAGACATAGAAAAAATAGAGGATGCAAAATAGAGGAATAAAACCCCTCAAAATCAGGAAAATTACATTTATGACTGATCAGCTCTCAATCATATCTTCACAGGCTATGTCTACTCTGACAAGTAAAATGCAGCTACTTCACACACTTGAACACCGAACTATTCACTGACACTAAACAACCATTTTGTCATTCCCTGCCTCCAGTTCATTCTCCAGAAAAACCCAAAGGCCTTTGGTGAACAGTCTCCTCCAGGCATATCTATCTCTCTCTGTGTCCATGACTGTCAGAAGCAAGACTATGCTGCATTTGGCTCATTTCGTTTGGCATGATCCACTGGTGCTATCTATCCCAAGGAACAAATCAACCACAAACTCTCTGCCTTCTGGTTGAGTAAGAGTAAGAATAATGATAAAAGTAAGAATAAGAATAAAAGAGCAAGAACAATAAACATAAATCCTGGGCAGAAAAACAACCCCTAAGAAAGTTGGTTAGTAATAATGACAAAAAGGAAACATGGCAGGAGATAGAGAGGTGGAAACTTCACAGGGAGCATGATAAGAAGGAAAATAACCCACCAACAGTCCTGGTTTAGTCTGGGGGGGTCTATGCTGAGGATTTTTTTGGAATGGTCTTAATGTCTTTGTGCACCTCTGCCACAGCTGTGCCCATTGTACACTTGAAAAAACTGCACTTGTTCTCCACTGAGAAGTGTGTTCCTGCCAGCACAGGCTCCCAAAACAGACCACCCTGGTGTTGGCTAGATAGTGCCTACTCCATGTAGACACCAGTGTGGGGTAGGTCATTTGGATGTGGTCCTTGTGTTGTAAACCTCTTCCAGGTCCTAGGATTCAGGATTTTCACAAGATGGAAGAGGGAACATGCTTTGACAGAGAGAGGATGATATAATCATTTTGATAGGAGCAGATAGCATTGTGTGGGAGACAGTATGACCTCAATGGGAGTACATCACTGTCTTCTAGGACATACAACTTGATCAGGCAGTGCATTGAGCAGGACTAAAGAAAAAACAGTGTCAACTGCTTGCAGCAATAGCACATCCAAATCTGTCCTTTGGTTTGCGCGAATACACAGAAGTTGCTTGAGGTAGGGGAGGAAGACTTAAGATTCTGGTGTGCAAGTAAGTATTCACTCACACTGTATATGCATATGTTTTTCTTCATTCTGAGTTGCATGCCATATCTCTAATTTAACTTAAAAGCATTCATACAGGTGGCCCTTGAAGCTGAATTAGACCATCTGTGTAACTATGAGGACTTGCATGTGCTATTGCAAATGTGCATTTAAACAAATTTTGGAAAAAGGAGATTTAATACTAAAATTCCTTATAACTGTGGAGGTACAGGTATATATTTTAGTAGATCTTAGAATAGCAGGGCTTGAGTCCTATTAATGGCTTTCATGGACTGTTGTGGTGTCAGTATTGAATAATAATAATAGGCAGCATATAAACAGCAAAATAGGAAATGAAAAACTCAATCTGCCTCAGGGGTGTGTGCTTGAAGGTGCCAGAGACATTAAAAACATAGAAAATAGGAAAAGCGATATACCAGATGCACACATCTGCATCAGTTCAAACCCAATCCCCAGCCCCCAAAGCTGTCAAGCAAAACTGGCACAACAAAAGATAGATTATTTATTTATTTAACCATCTATCTGCGTACAGAAAGCAAGAGTGGAAAGGGCCCCAGGGGAAAACTCCTCATGGTTAAAGTATATTCTACTTTTTCACACCATACCCCAAACTAATTCTTTCCCTTATGCTTTCTGTAAGTTTCTGTAAGTCTTTTTATATGTGGCTGTAGCAAACCACTAGTTCTTTTGGGTTCTGCTCTTTCCCAGATAGAGTGTGGCACCATGCTCTGCGTGGGATTTAGCTCTACTTGTAGTCAAGACACGGTGGTTTTCCACTGCTTCCCCTGAAGGCACAGGCTAGATATGAACTGATTTCTGAATGTGCACCAAGGTACAGCTTCTGGCCCTGGTTCCACACCCCATGGTAGGAACACTGCTTCAGGCTCACCTCTACCTCCTGGCTGGCTCAAGGACTGGGTCTTTGGGAAGGCCAGTTGTCTTCCCCAGCTCACTCTGTGGCACTGGTGTGCACCCAAAAATGGAGATCTGCCATGTTCCCGAAATTTAAAGAACCATTTCTGCTTCCCAGGCTGTGGACAGTGGATATGGAGCTTGTATTGCTGTGTACAGGTGGCTCTGCTGATGTCTGCACTTGGGTCTCTTGTCACTTTCTTACCCCTTCTTTGACGTATCAGACTTTATGCTCTGGGCAGACCCCTCACATATGCATGTGATATCTGCATGCATACCACACTGCTCTGCCCTGACTCCAGCCTGCCTTCAGCCCTTTGCCTCCCTCACTGCTGAGGTGGAGGAGGCCATGCAGGTGACACTGGACCAGCTCACCAGGGAGGATGGGTGATAGGAAACAGAGGGGCAGGCTCAAAGTGGGAATTGTCAATTGTACTGATAGCCTCTCTTGGGAAGTTTGCTATCATTTAAGCATTGCAGTGATATTGCATAATGCCTGTGTCAACACAGCATCTATCAAGGAAAGCCCTGGGGTACGGAGCAAGCTTCAGATGTTTTTTTGATGCAACAGCATAGAACAGCACTGGTTTCTCTTCCTGTAGTGACAGATGCTTACCAGACTAACTGGCACTTTGTCCATCATTGTATAGGACATCTGAGTACGCACACAGCCAAGAACTGAGCAAGGGATCTATATGCAAAGAAAAGGGCCATTTTGGGAAATCATACTGGAAGACTGCTAGAAAATGTCCTCAATTACTATTACATAGTCTAATTTATTTATATGGCTATGTTTCATTACAGTAGTCCTTTGCAAGACTTTTCCATTAACAGTAAAAATGCCAAATTATTACCCTTTTGCCTTTTCTAGGCTGTAATCAGCACTTCTGTGTGGGTAGTGAAAATCAGGGTTTTTTTATTAGAATTATTCAGTTTCCATGGTCTTATTCATCATCTAGGTCCACTCCATGATGGTATGTACTGTAATTTATACATGATCTTCAGAGGAGATGGAACATTTATGCTCTACTGTCTCTTCCGTTCCATAGGAGTTAGGACTAGAGATGTGGTGAAAACATTAGAGTTGCTTAGACAGGGGCACTGGCTGTTTCCCCGTGATACTCTGTGAGGTCAGCTACTGGAAGAAGACTTGAATTTTTAATATCCAGTTCCTTACTCAAATAATAACATCTAATTAACTCGACTATGTGTGCTTAATAAATTTGATTCATTATTTAATCAATATTCCTTGTTATAAAATACTGAAAATCTCTAAATAAACACTGTCAAGAGACTTACATATTTTTATTACTGATGTTTTTGTCTGCTTCCCTACTCCCTACTTCAATAAGTTATTGAATGTCTTTCTAAACTTGCTTTTTATTTTGTTCCTACAAAAGTTTTAGAAAGCAGTTCTGTTTCCTTACCTGCAAGACAGAGGTGACACACATGCTAAGACCCTCCCTTTGACATCACTCTAGTAGTGCTGATAGACTGACAAGGGATAACCATTCCCCTAATGGGCAGCAGAATCTATTTGTGATCATAGGGCTCTTCACACCTCTCTTTCCCCACCTAAAATGAAATAGAGCCCAGCTTTTCCCTGAGAAACCAGATGCATCATTGTCAGTGGTACTTTAAAGGGTTTCATATGTATGCTAACCCTTCCATGCTCTCCCATAGCCCCATAGCAGGGTTTCCAAAACAACCATGCCACTGGGCCAAAGTCCCAGTGCAGCCCAGTCGCCTCTTTTCTGCTTAACTGTTCCTTAGAGCAAGGAATTGTTCTGTGCGAGGTAAGTTCAGGCAGTATTACTCAATAATTTGCTGATGTTTTCTAGAAATCTTTGATAAGCATTGAAGCTGGAAACAAAACCTCCAGATGGAATGGTTTATTTTCTGTCCCTTACAGTGCAAAAAAAGGAAATCTACATAGAAGTTGCCTGTTTGTTTCTAATGAGTTGACCTGTCCCTGTTCTTCATTTCCCCACCTGACACCAGGACTTGAATCAAGACAAACTGAGTTGGCCTGCCTTAGCAAAAGAAAAGGAAGCTTTTTGGTTTGGGTTTAGCTATTCAGAGCTTGCACCATGCTGATAGACTACATTTCATTTTTGAATTAACTACCTGGATTATCCCTACAGCTAAGTCCTTCAAGGCAGGTTCCGTGAGATAGGATATTTATACATGGTACAGTGTAATGAACTCCCTGAGCTTGAATGAACCCCTCAGAGTATGGCTGCTGTGCAAATAGCTTCTAAGAAAAGCTTTGTAGGACCTGCTTGATCTTGGTGTGTGCCCTGTCATATCTGTATAGATGCTGGCATTGGTGAGAGAAGAGATTCATCCTTTATATAGATTTATTTTTGATTCACGATCACAATTGATAATTTAAAAAGTAGTAATGAAAGCTGATTTCTCATGTTCTCTTGCCCATGCATTTTGATTTCCACTTTATCCCAAATTTTCCTGTAATTTCCCTAACACAAAACTTCCTCCTCTAGTTCCCTGGCCAGTGCATCCTCCTGGTACATTCCAGTTCCTCCAAGTGAAATAACTTGAGTTTCCTTGATGCTTCCCTACCCCATGTGATCTTGTCTGAAGGTGACTGGAAGGACATAGAATCTGAGGGAAGGAACTTGGGTGAAAAGTGTGTGCTACAGGAAGCATAGAGGCAGCTATCAGAGCACAATGGCCATCCCCTGTATAATTCCCAAACCTCTGGGAAGTGGAAAATACTTAATTCAGATAGAGTTCCCTATTACTGTGGAAGGGTATGTACAGATATGTAACTGTAAAGAGTGTGTTTGTATACTTACATAAATACACAAACACACAGAGCAGCAGGTTCCATTTTTAAATGAATCCTTAGGCAATGTGGAGTTAAGTCCTTGTTCTTGCAGGAAAGCATATGTAGCCCTGAGCAGAGTGCTCCTCTCTCAGCACAGGGAGAGCTCTCCTGCTGAGTCCTGCTCACTTCAGCTTGCTCTGCTTGTGCAGACCCATCCAGCACCGAGATCATTAGTTCACCCACTGGCATCTTTGAAATTTTGAAGATCAATGTTCTTTAAAAATTTAAATACATGGTTCTAGCCAAAACATCTTGGCTGCCTCTGTGCACTGCAACATTAACTACAAAGGACAAGCAATAGTTTTATGCTTACAGGCAGAGCAGCCATAAATACAGTGCAGCCTAGGTCACAGAGCTGAACAGCTTACTTTAGACAACCAGGGGAGATAGAGTCAGTTTATGCCAACTGCTCACAACACTGGATCACAACCTGAACATTGCGTTCACCATCACAGTTGAAATCTTTCTTCAAAGGCTCAGGAAGGAATGGAAATTAATACCATGCTCTAACAAAGAACTTTACCTCCTGGTCAGTTCTAAACCAGCCAGACGAGAAATACAAACATATTCAGATTTATATGAAAAACAGAGATGTTCAAAGTTTCAGTAGCAAATGTTCTTACAAAGCAAAATTCTAATAGTCGCTCTGAACTCCATCCAAGCCAGCATTAGGGCACCCTAATAAGAGGAAGATTAGGAAAGAGGATATATTTCACAACCCCCTCATATGTTATGGTGAAGTGGACTAGAGAGGCTGGCTCAATTTTATCGCATAAATGAAGATGGTCTGATGAGATCCAAGGCCAGAAGCTGTGCTCTGAAATGCTTCAAGAGCAGCTAGCCACTGTAGCGAGAATGTGCCATCTCTGGCATTCGAGGAGGCATGGGGGAGAAGGTTTGTAGAGAGTTTAGTGAGAGGCAACAGAGGAAAAGTGGAAGAGAAGATTTGAAGCATGATGCAAGCACCCCAACACAAAGCCTGCTAATCTGGAATATGTGGAGCAGATAGAATTGCACATGAAACTGCATGACAAGCAGCAGTGATGCTGGGAAGCTGCAGCTGGGAGCTGAAGCAAGAAAGCAGGAGACTTAAAAAGCAAGGACACTCCTTGCTAGCAGGACAGAAATACTCTGGAGAGACTAGACTCAAATGTGTGCTTCTTCAAAGACATTCTGAAGATATCAGAGTATTCTGTAAATGAGACTGACTTGATCCGTTTCCCAGGTTCAGTCCAAACTGTAGACATGGTTTGGAACATTTCCAAGGGATTCCCACTACCAGGATCCTATGGGAACCAGGCAGGGCAGACAGGCACTAAACTACTTCAATTCTTGTAACTTAAACAGCCCTTCATTGAATGAAAATACAGAGATCAGAGCAGAAGTCCAGAAAATACAGTGACACATGCAGAGGAAGGAAGCAGAGAAATAGATCAACAAATGAGTGCTATGAGGTGTATAATTTAATAAGTAAATATGAAAAAAAATATTCTGTAAAGTAACTTCTCAAGTACTTCAGGGATAAATCAATTTAAACTTTGCACACTGCTCAGGCTATAGCTAAAGAATTAATGTCCTGTGTAGCAGCCAATCTGCTCTTCTTTTTTAGTAGTGCACTGTGGAAAACCTATTATCCTACCCACAATTCTTATTGGCCTCTTTCTATTTATTGCTTTGATGTCTGTGTTAGCAGGTAAGTGTAGCCTTCCGTTTAGCAATAGGGGAATATCTGAGCCCATTTCAGAAGTTTTAACTTCTCATACAGGTCCCAGTATGGGATTTGATATGTGTTTTTTGATAGATGATCAACAAACTAAAATGCTACAGTAAACAGACGAGGAGAGAAAACACAATCTAGTCAATCATTTCAAGAAAATGCAAGATCTTAAATGATGAACACTGTTGGGAGCCACAAAATAATGTACCTCTCGTCTCTTTTTGTTTAATATACCATTCCATCTAATTCTTGTCCTATTCCTACCCCCTGGGTTGCCTAAACTTCTGACAATCATACCTTCAGTTTTAATCTAAGCCAACTTCAACACATTACAAAGTCTGTTGTGGCTTGGACAGAAGCAGCAAACACAGTAGCTGGAAGCACAGCAGGAGTGGCATTGGCAGCAGGGCACAGCATCATTTTTAGGAAGCAACTGGAGTGGGGGGAAACATGACCCATTCAAGGGTCAGAGTGATGTGTGTGCTGTGCCAGCAGGCATTTCACAAAGGGGTAGAAAGGCCAGATAGGTAGATCCTTCTGAATGCCTCTGAGAGTGGGTCTCCAGCATGCCCACCTGCCAGATTGGCTGGGGAGGATTTCCTGGGATGAATGCTCTTAGCACCTGGGATGTGGCTTTGTAAAATCTTCTGGCTTGAGAGATGATGTTTGGAAAAGAGGAGCATAAATCACGGGAAACCCCTGGAATTTTAGTGGACTTCTGAGAGGATATTATTATTAGCTGAGAGGTGAGATTCCTAGGCTGCAGCTTGTTTGATTTTTTCCAGCTGACACAGAATGATGTTGCTGTTAGATGGACTGCATGCAATTGAATGCAAAAAGCACCTGCAGCTCCTATGGCATTTCTGACATCTCTAAGGAGGGCCTGCAAACATGACTCTTTTTGTCTCTGCCACTTTTTTTCCCCCTTCAGTAAGGTATTCCAAGTAAATAAATGAGAAAGGTTCGTTAACAAGCACTGGCTAAACAATTGTTAAGAAAAGGCTCAAAGGCTGTGGTTTATGATAATTTTCTTTGCAACAACCTAGAGAACCTAATACATAAATCTTTCAAGATTGTGTATATCACTATGTTTAGGTAGATTAAAGCATAATAGCACTAATATCAAAGCAAGTTACTGTCTTAATAGTTTTTGCCAAGTTGTTAGTTGATCTGAAAAGCTAGGTCTGGCCAGATTTATGCCACTGACTTGCAAAATAGAAACAAGACAGTTGCTTTCCACTGAAAATACAGTTGTATTGAATGTATGCAGGTGGCTGTCTTGGGCTCAGTTTCAAATGGAAGAGCTGATGAAAATCTAACATGCGCTTGTCTAGTATGTTCACATATCCTGTGTGCCTACATATTGATGCTAAATATCAGGTGGCATTTTCTTCTGATTGTCCCTGTTATAGAAACTTATTGCTGCTTAAAGCAGAGAAACAGGTACATTGCAATGATCTTATGTCCCCATTCTCAATCCCTTAAGCAAAAACATACGAAAGGGATCAAAAGCTTCTGGATTGTCTTTCATCTTCATACTTCATTTATTCAATCAAACACACCAAGCTGTTTGAATCTTCTCTGTGACTTTGCTTGACTAAAATATGACTCTGTAGGCCTTGGTTTTTTTCTGTTTTCTTCTTGTCTTTATATTAATGTGACTTCAAAAGAACAAGATCTGACAGACTGTTAATTCAACAGCTGACAGACACAACTCACTCACCATTAGCCTTCCCTGTAAAAAATAATTGGACTCTCAACTTTAAAGATTTTGAAATTAAGAACATCCTCCTGCCTAATAAAAATAAAAAATCAATATCATCATGTGGTTGAGGACACACAATATCATCTGCAGCACAGTCCAGTCAAAGTGGTGTAAGGCAAACTCAAGTAGAAAGGACCATTAACTTGTTTGTTCTTTTCTCAGTTTGTGCTCAAGGACCACTTTATGCAGGGTGCAGCATGTCTCTGAGATAGTATAATCTCTCTGATGCATATTTTGGTGTGTCCATTGATGCTGGAACAGAAAAGCAGTCAGTGGAAATCAGAGAGCAGGGTATTAATGGAAAAGTGTCTCTAGTTGAAAGTGATGTCCACCTGTCCCCTGCCTGGCCAACAACACAACTGCTACCCAGCTCCCTGTGCAGCTTCAATAATTCTCCTTTTATTTCCTGCTATCTCCCATAACTCTCTATCTGCTTGAAATTAAACTGTGCCTGCTTTACACTAATTAATCTAGAATTTCCCCCAAATCCCTCTTCTCCCACTTCTTCCCTTCTGCTCTTTCCAGAGCCAGTGTCAAACTAGATGTGATTTTATACCAGCACATATATTTTTGTTTCTTCAGAGAGGCAGTAGTGACTGCAGCTCTGTTATTCATCATATAAACTGTAACAAGGGAGATACACTGAAACTAGCAGGATGTTGGTTTAAGCAGATTAAGAAAATTGTATTTACAGACTGGGTAATGAATTTGCTGCCAGTGGAGGCTGAGCAGGCAGATATTAACAGCTAGTCTAAAAAAGGTCTAGAAAAATTCATGAACCTTGGCTCAATACACAAAAGAGCAAAGTGAATAAGCAGGAAAGCAGCTCTAACACCTCCAGCACAACACTGCAAGCTGCTGGAGTATGAGGGGGAAGGAACAGAGCAGTCATGCTCTCCCAAAATTGCATCCCCTTTTGTTCTCCTCCATAGCAGGATACTGGTCCTGCTGGGCCACTGCCCTGGCCAGTCAGGGCATTTCTTGCTTTCTCATTATGGAAGATACCTTTGGCATGACCCTGCCTCCAGCCTAACTGAAAGGAGTAGCAATGCAGAGTGTGAAACAACAGGGCAGACCTCTGGGAAGGGAAGGTGAACTACTACTCATCTGAGATGTCCAGGCTGTGGCTCTTGCATATATAGTGCATCTATACAACACAGTTGTCATGTTTTGAAGCACAGAGACCCAAATACAGGAGCCAGCTAAGGGTGGGTACTGCAAGTCTGCTCTGAATGTGGGGAGAGAGTACTGAAATGGGCCATACCCATGCACAATGGCATCTAAAATGCCTTCCTTTTGGTTAGAAAATCCACATTCCTTGTCCATGGGCTCATATTCTGCACATCTGCCAAAGGTGATGTCCTGCTCAAAGGAGTCTGCTCTATCATTTATCTTCTGTGGCTTTCAGCTGTGGCTCCTGTGTGTTTCCTGAGGTACAGCAGGATGTTCAGTACAGGACAAAGCATAAAGCTAAAGAGTTAGTCTCATTTCTAAATTTGTTGTATGCAGCATTCAGGCACCTCAATCTGTTAATTACTATGTCTGGAAAGCCTTGGCATACATATTCATCACCTGCAATTGTCATCCTGCCAGCTCTTGCAAATTTAATCACCAGCTTCATATTATTTGGCATTTTTCTTGAAGTCAAATGCCTCAGAGTTGTTTGGTTTTCTGACAGCCTCAGTTTTCCTTCTTTCTTTTTTTTTTTAAAGAAAGTCTAAATTTAAGGCCATGTGATTGAAAAGAAAAACCTGAAAAATATTTCTTAATAGAAAGGTAAAAAAAAAAAAAAAAATAAAATGTCGATATCTAGGGGAAAAAAAATGAAGATTTTAGATAAGAGTTGTAAGAATAAATGGCCTCTAAAATATACCTTCAAGGAAAGTTAAGTTCACTTCAATGAAAAATTTGGAGGAATGAGTTTATATAGGAAAAAGAAAGTGGGATGTTGGTGTCAATATAATAATTGATTACATAAGTTATTATCATAAATGGTGATCAAAGGAGCCAACATGGCTCCTGGGGGATGAACTCAGAAGAAGAGTTTATTCCCAGTTGTAATAGAATGAACATTATTAAGAGCTTTCTGACTGCTAAGGCATTAGAGCTGGCTGACTGCAAAACCTGCAGCTATCTCTTTTGCTAGAGGTCTTTGCATGATTGGACTAGATAAACAGCTATGGGAGAGCTTCATCCTCCTTTAGACCATCCACGAAACCTCTTTTACAATTTTGCTTCTGTAATTCATTGCCTTGTTGCAGCAACAACATGCTGATGATAGACAGCAACTTCTCTTTGTAGAGAGCAATACAAAGCAAACAAGAGGAAGCAGAGATCTGTTCAAACCTGCAGCTCAAAGACACAAGTTCATTCCCTAGGGAATACTATTTCACATTCTCCTAGGAATTGTGATCTCTCTTGTGCAGATGCTCACACTCCTGCACAGCATTCTTCCACAGCAGTTCAGATTTCCTGTGGTCTTTGCAGAGAAAGAATCTGAAACCCTTGTGCCTGTTTTGACAATGTTGTGAGTGATTTCCAAAAAGTACAAGATTTTGAAAGGTAAGGTGGTGGGAGACAACTGAAAACCTTTGGGAAGGCTAGTATTTTACACTCTTGTTCAATATTTGCTTTGCATAAAAATCTTTTATTGCTTTCTTCATCCACCTGAATAAGGAGCATTTAGAAAAAATACTTCACAATGGGAAGTGTTGCTTTCCAAAAATGATGCTCTACACACAGAGCAAATGTCTGTTGGGAACATCTTCAAGTAGAAAAGAATAAAATATTTTGTATTTGAAATTTGTAAATGGAACTCTGAATGATGTTAATAGACCAAGTACTGCTTGTTTCATCTTTGTGATTTCATGCTGACTACTCCTGATGATTTTCTTGCTCTTCAAATGCCTGGAAATGATTTTCAGGATTAGAAGCTCCATCAGCTTGAGGTGAAGCTGACTGACCTGCAGTTCCTTGAATCCTCCATCTTGACATTTTAGAACAAAATGAAGGGAAGTTCATTAAAAACTTAAGCACAACTTATGCCACTTGTAAAATGGCAATGATAATTTCCTCATAGGAATACTGTAAAAATTCGATTAACTTGAAGTTCTAATGTAGACTAAAATATAGGGGTATTGCTTTTCTCAAGAGCTTAGGTACCTCCTTGAAAAGTCCTGTTTTACTCATATCACTTCTGCAGGAGCAAAGATGAAAAAAACCCACAGCTAAAATACAAGAAAAGGATTTTTTTCTCCAAAAGTTACCTCCCTCTTTTGAAGAGAAAGTGCTGTGGAACAAGGCAAATGCATGATTCATTACTTCATCTTTGCAGGTAAGGATGTGACATTGCCCTAAGTACCCTTACAGCAAAGCCATGCCAAAGTAAGCTACAGATCAGCTGGGCAATGTTAATCCTTCTTCCTCTTCTCTGTTCTTCAGCTGGCTTTAGGGCAAGTTCTCCAAGAATTGACCTCTTGGCTCTGTACTACATACTCCTGCTACTCTTTTAGCAGGGAGTTTGGATTTGAAAGTATTCCTGGGTATCAAAGCAGCAGAGTTATTCTTCCTACTTTGGTCCTTAAACCTTAGAAATTGATTCATACAAATTGTCAGCTTTATAGTTAGAGACTGGGGAGCTGATTTCTAAAATAAAGCTCTCTAAAATAGTCTTCCTTAACTATTTTTCTGCCCATCACAACTCTGTCTGTATTTCTTTCATTTCAAAATCCTTATTTCAGTAGTTACACAACCATTAAGCATATATATTTTCCTGCCCAATAAATTTGTTTTGAAGAGACTAGAAATAAATACAAAATTATCCAAGAGCCACAGAGGAGTGTTTAGGGCATTTCACTGATTCAAATCTAATTCAAGTCAACGATTGCCAAGAGTAAGAACTGCCTGACTGTCCTTTGGCTGTTAGGATAAATTAGTCGCTGGTTTATCTTTATGCTCAATAAAAATATGAGCACATCACATAATCTTTCAGCTTTTTGGCATCCTTAGAAAAGGGAATGGGAACTGAATAATCTCAAGGCAGTTGCCCACACATCACTGAGCTCATCCCTTTAGACAAAAAGAACAGTGCATAGCAAATCACAGGTATATCAGTAAGTACTGACTTCAACAGCAACCAAACCTAGGGATAAGGGATATCCATAGCTTCTCTGGAAGTATTATACTATCACCCTATGAAAGCATGTCCTTTAGCTTTAGAGGAAGCTTTTTACAGAAAGGTAGATAAAGAAGGAAAACCTTAATTTATCTTATTTCATTGGAATTTGCTTTGCCCAGCAGGAGGAGGCCATCAGCTCTCAGCTAGTCAATGCAGCTCTACCTCGCTAGGATCAGCTTCAATTTAAATTACAGTTTTGTATGTCCATATTTTGTAATTAGCAATCAGCAGATACTGCTGCCAATTGAAATACCCCACAGAACTATAGGAATTACCAGTATGTTTGGGTCCATTTTATGCTCATTTAGGTCCATGGCTGACCTCTGTGAGTTCAGCACTACCTTTAATTGTAATACTAGTATTAGTACTAATGACTCCAGGTCCCTCAATTGCCTGAGAGGCAAACAAAGAAATGTTTAAGATTTTAGTATTTCATAAAGAGTGCTTAATAATCTAAAACCCATCTCAGAGAGTTCGGGAAGTTCCCATCTGATATAAAATGTTTCTTCATCACTAATCTAGAGACACAACTGCAACTGTTGATAGTTTTAATTTGTAAGTAATTGTAGCAGTGCATGAAGTGTGAATATAATTACTGTCTCAGAATATTACTGCTTCTGTTGTACTGCAACTCTATTCCACACACCTTTTCCAGATAAGATAGAAGTGTTTGATGTGAATGCATCTTCAGTTAACATTGGTGGCAGATAATAGAATGCGTTGATTGGAAAATCCTTATCAAAGTAAAAGTACTTGAGAACTAAAGAAACAACATGCTTGTCAGACCTCATTATACTTTCAGCAACGTGTATAATTGAAAAGAGGCATCATAAAAGTCCAGGCAATGGACCTTCTGCCTTGCCACTGTATCATACAGGAGAAAACAAACTGTTTCTGTCTTGTGGTCTGTCCTGGAAGATGGTGAAATGCCTCTCCTCTCCTGATAGAGTGACAGCTATTTCCTGATCCTATTAAATCCCATTCCTTAGCCTGTCCTGTAAATGGATGGTGCTGTGATTGAGGAACTTTCCAAGAAGTGGTCAGAACTATGTATGGATTTTTCCTATGTCTGAATGGAAGCAAGCAAGGATATTTTTTTAATGGATTGCCAGCATCTGGGTGTAAGATATCTCAGGATCAGGCCTGAGTATTAAGTATTAATACTTAATTAATTAATACTTATTGAGTATGAAGTATTAATACTCAGTATTTAGGATCATGCAATACTTACTGTGGTACAGTAGAGGTCTGTAAGCACTTCAGCTGCAATTGTGCCCATACTGTCTGTAAGGATAAGAACCAGGAGTTTTCAAGATCCTCTCCTGCAGCTGAGCTTTTCATCCAAGAGACACAACAGGAAAGCAGCAAATTGCCTGCATATGTACCTGCAGATAAGCAATGATGTGGACAATCAGCAGAGAGAAGGAATCCTGTGCAAAACTGTAAGCACTTCCAGATGACAGCATATACACTGCCATTGGGGTTTTTTGCTGAGAATGAAGTGAATTGATTTGCAGCTTCCCACAAGCAATAAATAATATTCAACTCTGCACACATATTGTAGATCTTTTTCTGCTTGAGTAGTTGTTTGATAACTGGTGAAGCAGAAGCTGAATTAATGACCTAAAATGAGAATACCTGGAAACAAGTCAGCTTTAGGTCAGCTAGCTGAAATACATTTGTATTGCATATAGACCAAGCAGTGAACTGTTTTAATATGCTGACTTGGGAAGGAGTGGCAAAGTTCAGGATCCATGTTAACAGGGCTTCTCATGCTCAAGTTTATGTTTTTTATATTATGTAAGACCTTTTGGGAGTTTAGTCTGCTCAGATGTGGAAATTTCCTCAGGAAACAAAGAAGAATGAGAGACAGGAAAGTTTTATTTACTAGGAGAAGAGTTGATGGTTTTAAGGGAGGGTATGAAACCCAAATGTGTACAGACATGTAAATCCAGATGATGGAAAGCATTTTGTTTCTGGGAGATGTGTGAACATGTTCTTTCAAGGACTCATTTTCTCTTTGGATGAGTCAGGCTATTCCACTGGGATCCACAAAGAGGTCCTGGAGAGACCTCTGTGGATACTGAGTGGACAGGACAAGTGGTTCATGATGCAAAGTGCCTGAGAGGGAGTTACAGAGCTCTGTGAGCAGCTGATCAGTCTTAGCTGTCCTCTGGATATATGGACACTAGTGGTCCAACCAAGTTATTTAATATACTGCTTCTACTGAAGGCAGAAAACTAAAGTGAGATGTGTGCTCTGATCAGTGTCAGACATATGCTCTGAAGCCAGTGTCAGTGCAACATCCAACTGAAATTTAAAACTGCAATGATTTAAACTGCAGGGCCACATTTATCCATGGCTTTTTTTTGTTTGTTTGGTTTCTCAAATGGATGATTTGTAGATGTTTTATTCACAGAAAATCCACCAGATCCCCAACCACATATTAGAGGATGACAAGAGATCATTTTCAGCTCACTCACATCACCATACTCCACATGGAGCCATTTCCCACATCTCATGCATATATCAGTGAGAACACCATGTTCCAGAAGCAACAAGGAAATTTGCGGTTCCTCCTCCATTCAAATACACTGAACACTGCTATAGAGAATGACTAGCAGTGCTCTCAGTCACTCAAACTCATGGCATGAAGAATGTAGAAAGAATTTTATAATTTCTTCTATATCTATCTGGCAAAGAGCAGTTAGATCTTCACCATTTCTGAGCCACTAAAGAAAAATATGAAAATTGAGCACGATAACGATGGTGCTTTTTTGGCACCATGATCCTGGAACAGATTGCTGTTAGATAATTAGACCATAATACTCCTCACAGCAGGTACCCCAGTTTTATAGCCACCTGAATTGTTTGTCAAGCGCCCAGAGCACTATTCATGCTTTAACAACAAATTAATTATCATGAATCAATTAACAATACTCTATCCACACTAATGGTTAGACTGGGTCAGCAAATAAACCTGTTCAGAAACTTTATGAATAATATTCTTCTTGGAGTTCGTTTACAAACTTTTAATCTTGATTTCTTCTCTCAGTTTATTTTTAACATATTATTTTAACATAGAGAAACAGACAATCTCTGGTTTGTGAGAGGCTCACTGTTTATTTTAGTTTTTTCTGTACCTACATTATATTTTTGGTCAGTTGAGATACCTGCTGATGTTTGTGCTCCTGGCTCGATTGTTTCTTTTTAAAGCTGAACATTAATGATAAGTAGAAAACAACAAAACAAACACCTTTCAGCCAAAAGTTTTAGTGGAAGAACAATGTTTTCCAAGATTTATGGAAGCAATGTTTGGAAATGCTTTCTGGAACTCCCTATCACCCTCAAAATCTTGGGACTAAATTGAAATCAATACAACCTGAAAGTAAATAAACTTTGTACTTTCTATTCAGATCATATATTTGGGGAACAGTTTTTTGGTTAGATGCAGTTGGTTGAACACACCATCAGTGGCTGAAATCATTCAGAGCTAACTGATAGGAGAGCTGAACAAGCCAACCTGAGGAGTGCCACATGAATAAATGTGTGTGTGATATTTCATTGACTCCCCACAGAAACACAAAACATTTGCTCTCTCTTTTACAGATATACCTGCTAGCTTGAGCCAGTGACTATAATCAGGCAAAAAGCAGCAGGAATTCAGCAATGAACTCACTTCAAAGTTATGTCTTCATACAGCAATAATCCCTTAGGAGGGATTTACTTGAGGGTGTGATTTTGCTTTGTTTTCCTCTAGAAGAGAATATTCTGGAGAGCATTTGTTGAATTAGAGATCTGGATTTAGCAGGATCTGCACAGAAATTAAAGGTCTTTAATCATAATATATGCCTTTTTTCTCCCAATTAGATGACTTGTATTGCCAATAGAAATGACAAAACCGGTCCCTACAAAAGGCTGTTTAGAACTACAGGCTGCTGTTTTCCAAGAAGACGTAGGCAACAAGGAGAAAACTGAATGTACTTCTAAGCTAATGGCTGATGACTGAATTATGTAGCTCAAGATAGAGCTGGTACATCTCTGCATGAAGAGCTCCTTCTGATGAAGCACATTTGCATTCCCCATGGGGATATTTCATATACATTGCATGTCTAGAGGCACAGCATCTTCTATTCATGAGAAAATTTGCCAGCAGGATATTAGTATGAGAATTCACACTGAAGAACATATTGTTTAAACCCACTTCTAAATCTGTGGACAAATTCATTTAATCATCACAGTCCTTTGCCTTCCATGCTCAAAATTTGGTAGCTAGCTCTTCCAGCCAGGCAGCTTGAGGTTTTTGTGCTGGTATGTAGCTTTTACCTGAAGTCAAAGAAAGACTGAAGTAAGCAGAAATTGTGCATGGCCATACAAGTATTTTCTAACATGTAAACATTTGATCAAGTGCCTCTTTCATATACATCAGGTGCATTCACAGGTATTTAACCTGACAGAAGAAATCAGACATATGTGTTTTTATGTAACCATGGAAACCACTTCACCAAAGAGTGAGATTTCCCAGCAAGGAGGGGGTTAGCAGTGGCTAGCTACTATCAGCTGAAGACTGAGATACTGCAAACTTGAAACAATTTGTTTTTGTCACAGTGCAGATTTACCAGAACTGAAATTGCATTCTTATCTGTCTTTCTTGCATACACTTTGTTATCCATTGCCTTCCACACCTATGCAGAAAATAAATCTTAACACTGTCCTTAGTATTCCTTACTTAATAGCATCTCACTGCTAAAGCTTATCCACTTGATTTCTCTATTTCCTCCTTGAAGCTCTTTTCTCCTGGTTAAACCCTGCCAGGAGTCAAAATCACAATATATAATTTTATAGTCTACAGCACTAAACCAAAATGTTAAGCTAACTAAAAAAAACAATGTTACATTGCAAGAACCTGTATTCTGAACTACTTCTAAGTCCTAAAATAAATTAGAAAGCAGATATGGAAATTCAGAAGGTTAGTTTTAAACAAATAGAGAAGAATTTTCTCCAGAAGAGGGAATAAAAATAGCTTTCCTTCCTGTCTTTCAGTTGTGACCTGAAACTGAACCAAGAATACTCTTGGTTGCCAGAACATCTGAGATCCTGCTAGGTCTTATATGCAAGTAAAGAGCCACATTTTTATTTAATTTGGCTCTTATGCAATTCAAAATGTTGTGGCATTCCAAAAGGCCTGGTGGTCATTTCTATTGGTTCTGTTGTTGCTAGTTCTGCTCAAGAAAAACATCTCTGAGACTTGAAATGCAAAGATGCTGTAGAATTGCTGGTTGTATTTTTTTCCCCTTGTTTATGAATTCCTTGCTCTGGTTTATTTGCATGGTGATGGTGTATATATTTCTCAAACTAAGTATATTGGTCAAAATACAGATCACATAAGTTTAGAAAATGCTTCTCCATAATTCAAAGTGTGAGATGCCCACACCACAGAGTTTATAGTGTTTACCTTACCCCAGAAGAATATAGTATAAACTCTACAAAGAAATAGATGTATTACAGTCTGTGCTGCTGTTCTTCATCTATAAATGGGAGTTCTGTCTTGTCTCTAAACTGATGATCTTGGAAGCAGAGGGAAAGAAACAACTCTTGCTGCATAAAACCACAGTATCTAGCACACTAGGTAACTAATATTGATTTTTCTCAGAATCATACTACTTGAAGTAACATTAAACTATTCATTTGTAACTGTTCATTTTCTTTAAATGCTCTTTGGTATTTCTTCTGAAAAAAGACAACATATACAGAAAACACAAAGGTACAGAAAGCATACTGACATTGTCAGGTTTTGTTAATTTGTGCTCACCAAACACACAATTAGGTAAACAGAAGCATGGGGAGAAAAAATAATTTAAAGACTGTTCTTAAATCAGGACTTTGGTTACTGAATCAATTCATCATACTCACTTGGGGATATTTTTTGTCTAGGTAGCAAAAAGAACTATTATATGATTTTATCTTGAGCTCTATTATCAATTCCTTATAATTAAAAATATATAGAGAGGAAAGTTCTGAAACTATTTGGTGCTGTGTCAGGTCTTCATATAGTTAATAGCACCGTGTCAGTATAGCTTTATGAATCTCAGCTATGACATTTCTGTTACTTACTTGATCTCAGGTCTCAGATCCTTTATCTAAATTATAAAGCCAAGAAAAAGAATGCTGCCTAGTTAGAACTGACAAATTAAAACAAGGAGGAGGAATGAAAACAGAGAGCACTGTTAGAATATCAAATGTCTTACTGAAGACAAAAAGTCTTGTGTTTTTTTTTGATTTCTCTAATTTCTGTCAGGTTGGGAGTGATACTGCAAATTATGAAATCTTGCAGGCATTTATTTAGCTCATTTCAGGTAGCTGTAGAGGGTGAGAAAGTCTCCCTTGAGCCACCTCTTTGGCAGACTAATCAACTCCTCTTGCTTGACCATGTCAAAGCCATTACAGAAGTCTAAGGTAGATGACATCAGTTGGTCTTCCCTTGTTGATTGTTGCAGTAACTTCTTCACAGAAGGTCATGAGATTGGTTCAGCAGAACCTTAGTGAAGCCACGCTTGCTGCCTCAGATTGCCTTCTTTCTTTCATGTGCCTTAGCATTTCTTTCATGAGTATCCATTCCATGATCTTCCCAGGCACAGAGGTGAGGCTTTCCAGTCTGCTGCTATTCCATGAGCCACAGCTGCCTATAGCCAGACCTCTCTGTGCAATTGTTGAGTGCCTCAGCTTTAAAATTTCCCTCTGCAGCTGGTCACTACCTGCCAGAGGCTGGTCTGGCCATGACTGTCCCTGACAGTGTCTTGTTTCAGTGAATGACAGAAAATGTGTAGTCAACAGATGGTATCTGCCAAGTCCAGAGGGATTTCTGATTAGCTTCCCAGCATCAAAGGGACGATAATTTTTTCCTGAACTCTTAGATTTCTGAGATCAAGAGCAGACAGAAGGAAAACTGGGCTTTAGACCAGCAGAGTGTTACACTTTGCTTTGCCCCACATGGTGTGTTCAAGCAGGGAAACATCACATATTTTTCATCATTGACATGTTAATATAGTTTGGTTTTCTGTTGGAGAGATTAACACTTTAACTAAGCTAAATCTCTTCTGACTTTCTCCATGAAAATTAATTGCATTGTGAGTTTGGTCTGGAGTGACTTCTTAAGATACAATCATGGTATGGATTTGGCTTAGACAATTTATATTAGCTTGTTTTCTTGTTTTTCCAAAGGGACTCAAAAGCCTTAGAATCCATCTGCTGTTTTCTAAACTCTGATATCCTTGTTAGATCATTATTTAGTCAGTGTTCATTTTAAGGATGTTAATTACACTAGAGCAAGTCAATACATTGCATCAGTTGCTGGAAAAAAATGACAATACTCCAACAAATAAGTAGTGACTTCAGTTGGATCCCATTCAACATTTACCCCTTGATAGGGGTAACCTTCCAAGTCATAATTTGATACCTTTGAATACTTTGAAATGTAGTACTAGATGCAGCAGTGTTCCACAAACACCACTATTTTTCTCCATTTTACAAATAGCTTTTGAGAGGGAAGAAGCACAAAGCTGTGTTTGGTCACCCATTAGTTTTCTGTTGTTAAACAAACTGCTTTTGTATCAGGACTGAACTCCAGTGACCAGTTTGCTGGACAGGTTAAGCTGCAGTAGCCCCTCTTCTCAACACTGAACCTCTATGTTATGTGTTAAGGAAATATGGCTCTGTTGTTGAGGTTATTGTTTAAGATACTGCAACACAATTATAAAGAGAGACTATAGAACAGAGATTCATGACAGAGGCTGATCTCAGGAATACAAAAGGCTTTTATCACTGACCTGTTAAAGGAGGAGAGAAACTGACATCACACTCCTTGCTAACAGAAACATCCTAGACACTGGAAATTTGCTGCATATTCCCACAGAGCAACAAATAACTTTATTTTGTTGTCTCTCCCTACTGATGACTGGAGCATACTAGATTTTTGCTGTTTCAATTTCACAATGCTTAGTCTATGAACTGTCAGATAATAATGAATAACTTCAACATTAGTAATACATATGTTGCTTAGGGTTTTATCCAGCAATTAATCTTCTTTTCTTTACACATGTTGCATAATTGTTAAAGTGCACAATGCAAATAAAATGTCTCAGTCTACAAGACTATGCTACTATAAATTTCAGTGAGTGGAATTCATTCTCTAGAGGGGGTTAGGCCACACGAAAAAAAAATTAAAAGCTTAGATTTAGTGTTGTATTGTAAATCCCAAAATTCAAACTCAGCTATGAGTCAAGCTTTAGATCATTAACAAAGAGGTGCTTGTGCATGGACTGAATCCAACATAATGTGTTTATTTGAAGCATATTTTCTGAAAGGCCATCTAGGCTCAGGCTGAAGCTATGATTGAGTCAAACAAGCTGTCAGTAGACCTGAGTTATTGAGTTTACTACCAAACCAAAACAAAATGCCATTCCAGCAAATGGCTCTGTTTCAGAAAGTCATGTTTTTCTTAAACTATGCTTTAAGGAAATCTTCTTTCCTTAAGCAGAAAGATGTAATATTCTTGTGTTTTGTTTCTGGGTTTTTTGGTTCATTTGCCAAGTTCCATTCATTCTTACATTTCATTTTGATTTATTAATGACAAAGGAGTGAGAACAAAATCAGACAACCCTACGAAGCACACAGATCAGAAGATAATGTGCTCTTTGGTTGAAGTTAAACAGGGATTGTATTCACAAAGAATAGAGTGAATTAACCTTAGCCATCTAGATTGATCTCTACATACTGCTGTAAAAATAAAATAAACTGAGTATGTTGTGCTGTTCCTCTCATCATTGTAATAAAATTTGTCCTGAATGAAGAAAGGAAGACTATAACTGCTTATATGGTTAATAGGAAATAGGCATCACAATGTTAACTTTGGCAGATTGTTTGTCACATTTTGAATGTATCCAGATTTCATTAGCAGAGGCTGACATCAAAGAATTGCTTGAATACACTGATTTCTGTCATAAATAACTCTCAGCAATCCTATAATTCAATGAAAAAGGATAGCTCAGAAAGTAAATGCTTATAGTGAGTGTGAGAGAAGAATACCTTCAAATGACTGTACTGCTATATTTGCAGCATATCCATCAAAGGAGGAGAAAGTAATCCTGTATAAGGCATTTTGTGTTCTTTGATATGTGCTTTTAATCAGCTATGGCCACACAAAACACACAAGGGTTGCAAGAGAGCATGGAGGGGCTAGAAATCATATTAAAAGAAGAAGAAAAGAAAAAAAGAACTTTTTTCAGCTAAACTTTCTTCACTGCATTTGATCTTTGTGTATCTTTCAACAGTAAGACTCCCACAGTTATCCCAAAATCACCCAAACCTGTATCATGTACTCTAGCTCCAGCCACATTTAAGACACTTAACTGCATTTTAGTGCACAACAATTTCAGGCTGTCAGCTCTTGCTTCTTCTTATTAAAATAATATCTCTCACAATCTCTAGGGAATAAACAGACTGAAGCTTTAATTTGTCAAAAGAGACCTTGATTTACTAAAGTTCCAGGACTGGCCTCATAGCTTCCAATCAGACAGTCTGTCTCCAAGAAATAAGAGGGCAGCACAGGGCAACAAACCCTGTCCCAAGTATCAGGAGGATGATGGCTGAGCTTCATTAGAGCCAATTGATTTGCTGTAGAGTCCACCTCTGTTTACCTTTGCCCTTACTATAACCCTAAGAGCTTTGTAAATTCTTTCTCACAGCACTGAGTCATCAGGAGAAAAAAAAAAACAACAACACCTCTGTCACTGATTAGGAACTGGATAAAAATAAAACCAAAATCAATACAAACAGCTTTTCATTTCTACCCCTATGACAAAGGAAACCTTCCAGGTCTTTTACCACTTCTAGTGCAAATTAATCCATTGCATTTTCCTGATTATAATTAAACAATAAGATTGGCAAAATAAGCATGCAGTATGAAATCATCATTCAAAGTTTGGGCAAGTTTAAACAACTTCTCAAAGATAATACAAAAATAAAACATCCATGCCATGGAGTGTTGAAACAAATAAAAAAAACAAACAACCACAAAACCAACACAGGCAGTTACCCCTGCCCACTGATGACATTTACATTTAATAAAACACCTGTGGACAAGCAACTGAACATCAGAGTTACAAAACAGAATTTCCATCATTGCTATTCAAATGCTACCCCTAATTCATACAATAAAAAAAAGTCTCTTGCTTAAGAACAATGGTGAGTTTCATTTCCTTTTTATTTGATCTAGATGGTCTGAGAAGCAGAGGTTAATGGTGGAGAATGTTGTTACCAGGATCATACTGGAATGAGGATGGAGGCATGAAACCATTCAATATTGCCAACTCTCCAGGATCTCCCATATTTACCCATGGGCTATGTTCTCTCTTGTTTGTAGCTGGTCTGTGCTTCTGCTTTAGACATCATGTCCCAAATATAAGACCCCAGATTAGATTTAGAATGCAATTTACAGGACCTGCATTGCCACTTCTATCATGATTCTCTGGTGCTAGTGAGGAAGTGTGTTCAGAAGATCATTTTCCCCCTAAACTAACAGATAGACTCTGTTGGATCTCTGATATGAGACAAGGCGTGTAAAAACATGGAAGCTACCTCACTACTAGCATGGGAAATAGACCATTTTAGCCACCAGCTGGAATATAGACTAAACATAACCCAAGTATGCCAGAAGAGAACAGGTATTTTTTGATGAGTCATTATATACATTCTCTGAAGGAACAGCAGATTACCTCACTGCTCCTCGCTATGAAAAAGAGAGTAACTCCACTGTAAGGACCAACACTATTCCCCAGATTTTATCACTTCACATCATTGTGGGTGAGAAATGGGAGTATAACTTGGCACTACCATCAGATCTGATTGAGCTAGGCCAGTCTGAGAGGCCAGATTCATATGAACAGATCAATAAAGGTAAAACAATCTTGAGAAAATATCTTGTATTTAGCGGAACTGACAGATGTGATAACACAACTCCTGTGAGAAAAGGCCTAGAGGACTTCTTCACAATACAGCTTTCTTAAGGAGAAAAAGAGTGAAAAGAACTGTTTTAACAAGAGGACTGGGGATCTTGACAGAAGGTGTTTGTAACTAAGTGTTTAAAAGACAGCTGTTGAATTCTCTTTATATCCTCCATGGTCTGTCATAAAAAGAAAGCCTGGAGTCCAAAGCTAATGCAACTAGTAAAATGGAGTCATACACCTACTCTAGGGAATCAAGAAGTCTGAAATAAAGGACTCCACAGACAGTTTGGTCACTTAATCTCCACACAAATAACTGGAGCTTTTCTCTTATTATACATACTTTACAAAAGTCTTGTTCCACATGGAATGTGAAGGCAACACTCACTATGCTAAAAGTGGATTAGATAATTGTGTCCAGTGAAGGACAAGATGCTATATAGGTTCTTCCCTGCTTTCTTCATTAATGGCAATGCAGACACATTTTATAAACACAATTCAGCTTGTCCCATTTATTCTGAGGACACTGTCAAACATTAACTTAAGGATGAAGCATATCCTTCTATGAGTGCATGTATTCATACCTTCATACAGAAGAAATTCTTCCCAGTGCTCAAAACTTGCTGATTATAATTGAGAACTGAAATGGTATCTTCCTACTGTCTTGCATGTACACAATTTATACTTTTCTGCTAAGATATGATCTCAGTTAACTTAGGAATCCTTGCTCATTTGTTGTTCCCTTTGATTTCATGGGTAGCACATCTTTCTGTGCTAATTCTCACAGGATTTAATTTTGTGATTGGAAACTGCCTCTAAACTACACAAATAGTACACAAAATGTGACCAACTAACACTTAAAGAGTCAGCTTCCTGAAGTAGAAAGATTCAGCAGGCAAACAGCACACAATACTGACAGAAGAGGAGCCTGTTTGTTTCAGAAAACTGCTGGGGAGAGTTTTGGAAGAAAAATGGCTCACTTGATAGGCAAGTCTTGTAGACACAGCTGTACAGAAAATACATGTTCTGAAGAGAGATCAAATATTGATGCATGGAGGTAAAATCCATTGGGCAGATTCTTACATTTAAAGAGGAGGTACAAAAATTTAAAGAGAAGCTACAAAAGCTACTGTGCTTAAGACCCATATTGACCAGTTTCACTGGCTTAAGGAACAAAACCACATCCCTCAGGGTTACAGCAAGGGAACTCTGGAACTACAGATAGCTATCAGAACAAAGATGATTATCATAATAACATCCATTTAGGAACACACTACATACTGAGAGCTCAGACTTTTGGTGGGGAGATGTGTATAAGTACACAGCTTTCCATTTCTACTGATCCTTGTCATTAGGAAAAAAGAAACATGTAAGAGGAAAAACATTTAAAAAAAAAAGAAAAAAAAACCAGAGATTCATTATCCCAGTGAGGAATAATAAAGCCTTTTAATGCTATATGAACTTTTAGCAAGAGACTTGATACTGCTATGTGCAGCACAAGTAGCAACCCAGGGGTTCCTTTGAGGTACAGATGCTCAAACATAGCAGCACATGGCAGTGTTTGACAGCTGCTCATTCTTGGGGCAGATGTGGCTAGAGGTAGCAGTCTTGAAAGAGCCTGAAACATCCTCCCAGTTATGGCTTTTTATTTTTAGTGGTGTAAAAGAGTTCACTTCATCATTTTAATCAAAAAGAATAGGCTGCAATGAGCAAGAGAATGCTTTCATCTCAGCCATTGATCACTTCATAAAATTGGCAGGGTGTTTTCAGCTTCTCAGTCACTCTGGATTTCCCTTCTGATCCCCAGACATATGGCATGAAAAGAAATAATTTCTTTTCTGAAAATATGATAAAACTTATTCATATGCTGGGAGTACTTAGTTGCTTTTACCTCTTTGAAAGCTTTTAAGGTGTTATATTGTCTCTGTAGGCTACTGAGGGTCTGCTCTAACAGTAGTAACTGCCAGGTGCCCCCAGGTTATCCTAACATTGAGCTATACTGTCTTGAAGTTAACAGGAGATATTCTCCCCCACAAACCCCCAAATGATAAAATGCTTATGGAAATGTTCTTTGCTGAAACATCATAAAGACTCAAAGGACTAGAAGAAATATATTTCTCCAGTTGAAAGGTTTTCACACGCAGCCTAATTGCCTCATGGAAGAAAGTTCTACCCAAATAACTTCAGACTTGTTTGCATGCTTGTTTGGTAAAGCAATGAGACTTGAAATTCAACAGAAACATCTAATGTCTCGTTGGTGTACCTTGCAGAAAGGGGAGAAAATTTCCATGTTTGGAATTCTTCTCTTGTAACAAATGAAAGCACTAAAATGGAAGGACAGCAAGTTCAAAAGAAAATGTGGAAATGAGTTATCAGTCAGCAATCTGAGAGCAGCAGATAAAGGCAATAGCAATCTGACAGAAGTCAGAGGCTTGAGAGAAAGCACTGGTTGCAAATACACAGCTGCAAACATCGCAGTGCTGTCAGACATGTTTTTCTTTCTCAAGGGATCTCTTCACAGGGATGTAGATGATGATATCCACCACTTTTAGCACAAAGTCAGAAACCAATTTCCTTACAAAAGGAAGAGTTCCCCTGCAAGGACTTCTCTCCTGTTCTCCAAAATACATTTGAAATACAGTAATTTGGCAGGTATGATGAATACAAATGTGGGCATTTTTAACAGGAGCACTAGTTATAGGGATACAAGTTCTGACCAAATTTGATACAGAATTGCTCCTAGAACACAGTAGAGTACCATCTGCACAACACAGTTATCATTCAGGCAGTGAAAAGTTCTATTCTTCTATTGAAATGTCTTTATGTCTTTTGTTTAAGGCATTTCTCTATACAGAGGGGAGGAGAGGGGAGGGGAGAGGAGGGAAGAGGAAGACGAGAAGCACTTTCCTCATTTCTTAATCCTAACTCAGGTTACTAATCATTCATTTAAAACAAAAAGCTTCTGAGATTTCTAAAATTGCCCCCACAGCACAATTAGCTTACCTTGGGAATGACTGGATGACTCCCAGAACTGAGTGCTGGCACTAGGGTTTAAGGGTTTTGAGTAACTAGACAGAAATCACCCTCTCCAAATGAGAGGAATCTGACTGCTGAATAAATCTACCTACCAAGTGCTCAATAGCTGACCCTACCCTCAGCTAGATACTAACATTGCCTTTTAAATAAGAACTAGGAGTTCACATCCACCTTCTTTCTGAAAACCCTGCTATACAAAGGACCTTAACAAATGCTTCTCCCTCACTCGTATAGCCTGTGGAGTAATTATTTAGTTAGTAACACCTGACCCAGGCTTCAATGATTGTGGCATGAACCTGTGGTCACTGATCTAGCCCAAATGGAGATAGACAACTGTGTAAGCGGGGTTGGACCTCCTCTTTTCCACCTGTTTTTTGAGAGTGCTTGCATACTTATGGGCTAAACTGACAGTAGTGAGAATAGCAACTATTCCTGATAACTGAACAAAGGTCCTGTCCCAGTAAGACACAACCTCTGTGCTGAGACTAGCAGGAGGTTGTCTACATACATGCAGTGCTCATTTTCAGATTACAGCCTGTGGCAAAGTAGGGAGGGTCCTGAGCCCACTGTGCAAAAGGAACAGCAGCTTCACAGCAACACATTGCCCAGCAGTCAACAGCAGAATTGAGATGATCCCTCTTCAAATCCTTATAGGCAGGTCTCCTGAAGAGCCAGTTTACTGTCTAATCTGTAAAGAGATGTAAGGTACTCAAAATTTCCAGTAAATAGCACAAAGTAGGGCTAGGTAGTCTGCATGCTTATGTATGGTCAGATGTTAGGCCCCATGTTTCTCTAATCTCAGCAAAATTGAGGTATGCTCCAGAATTCCCAACAGAATTTCAGAGTAATTCCAAACATAGTAAGTTGATTCAGGGAGTAATGAATACTGTGAATTGTGCATTATCATTCAGTGAAAGCTGCTTAGAACAGATTTACCAGACAAATCTGGTTTAGACAGTTTTAGCTAATGTCCATTTAAAGGGACCAGGGAGGAAGTAGCAAATGAATGTTCAGAAAACAGAACTACTATGGAAAGTAGCCAGAAAAAAATATTCCAGTAAAGCTTGACTGGCAACACAATCTGCAGACTCAGATGATTTGCTTTGGAAACAAGAAGAGTCTGGATTTTCCGGCAATGCCTTGTGTGTGGTTGTGTTCTCCCTAGAACTTACTGTGGTTCTATTTAAACACTGCAGGAAGCCAACACCACTAGTGCTTTTTAATGAGTGTGTTGATGATGTACCTGGCACAGTCACTGCTGCATTTTGGTGACCTCAGATGGACATAAAAGAAGGCTCTGGAATTTTTGGAAGAGGCTGAGCTAAGCACTTCGCTACTCATTTCTCAGAATTAAGGTTCAGATTCCTTGGAAATGCCACAACTTCCATAAGTGATGAAAACTCATCTTGATCCATAACAGTGAGCAAGTGCTCATCAGAGCATCACTACACCCACCACACTCTCAGCTACAGAGTTGATTATTGCAACTATACTGGTCAAGGAGGATTTGCCCTTGGTAAAACTGCATTGAGTGCTCCTGATTATTTTCTTGCCATACACATGTTTGGAAGTGGATTCCAAGAGAATGTGTTCTGTGATTTCTCCAGGGACTAATGTGAGGTGTGCTGACCTGATAGCTCCTAACTCCTTTTCCAGTTTAAAAGAAAACTTACAAATGAACAAAAAAACCCACATTCTAAGTTTGTGCTAGATGATTGAGACTTAACAAGCCTAGCTTCTCCCTTCTGGTCCCAAGAGTTCTTCAAATACAATCAATGACATCATATCAGCCTCCACTGGACTGCCAAACATACTGAAGCATGTAAGGCTCACAGGTGGGTCACATATTTCATTCACCTCACACTGATTTTAGACTGCTGACCTTTGTACTTTTCAGTTCCACCACTTCAGTCAGTTCAGCCTTATAAATGATATTTTAAATGATGATGTCACAAACCTGGCTATTATTTGGCTGTTACTGATGATAACAGTAGCATCTCAGGATTAAAAGCAGTTTGGAAACCTTCTTTCTTTATCAAATTATTTAGGCCCTTTAGGAGTAATGAAGATAAGTGCTGCTAGTAGGGGTATTATTTTGTACTCCAAATAGTCAACTCAAGATAAAACTGCTTTCTTTTCATTTTCCCCATTATCTTTTTTATTGATGATATACTGGAAAACTGGAGTATGTGTCATTTTATGTTGATACTTTTCAAATTTTGGTCCTGCCATATAATTTTCTTATCATTCATGTAAATTGCCTCAGACAATTATCTATAATAGGATAAAAGTTCCATCAGAATACAGGTATGATCTTCTTGAAATAAAAAGAAAAAAAGACTTATCAATAAAAAGTCTAACTGCTTGGAAATATCATTGCTGTTCTTTACAATAATAGGTTACAGACATGTTCCTATCAACATTTAAATTATCTAGGGAAAAAAAAACCCATAAAAACATTTAGAGGTATCACTCTACTTCATATGGCTGAAAACAAGTCTAGATAAAAAACCACAGTACGCACTGCAAGTATATACTAATATTTACTACATCTTCTCATAAATTTCCTAATCCAAATGTTAGCTTTATAGAAATACTTTCCCACTTAGACATCTTCTGAAAATCTGGATACTGTAAAGATAGATATTCTGCTTATACGATTTTCAACACCACTTCAAAAGTACAGTGTGAACCCAAATTTTCACTGTTCCTATGTCATGTTTCTGTGTGTTGCAGTAGGCAGTGGTTTAAGACCATGATACTGGTTTGTCATAAAGGCATCACCTTAACCCAGAGAAAATGGTAGCAATGGCTAGAAAGAGGAGTCTAAACATTCTCAAAATATTAATGTGCAGATATATATACTGATATATGTGTATATACTCTGGTACTGCAATGCAATGTTATATATGATTAATAATCATACACCTTCCTTTTTTTGTTGCATGCAAACTGTACAAACTCAGTACAATTTCATCTTCTTCTTCAATGAGCACAAATAACCTAACTGGCAAGAAGACCTCTACTGTCAATAATTCTTTCCTGGGCATGCTTTTCCTTTTGATGTAAATGCAGTATCTGAAAAGGAAAGGAGCCCCTGTCGTTGACTCCAAAGGACACATGCCGAAGAAGATGTCACAGGTCCAAATCAATGGAATCAAAAAGGACAGGCACTGTATTTCCATGTAGCACAAAAGTCTGACTAGCCAGAAGTCCCTGCAGAGCCTATCCAGGATATGAAGTCTTTGTCACTGTAAAGAATATGGACATCATTTAGCACAGCTTGTCCTAGGCTTCAGGAAAACAAAAGGTCTTAAAGCGTATGGCAGAGAATTTCTTTGTCCCAGATACTGGCCAAGTAAGGATTGCTTTAGTATTAACCTCCTTGCTTTCCACTACCCCTCCAGCATACTGGAACTGGGAGGAAAGACCAGGGCATCATCACACCAGAATCTTTCACTGGCTATTTAGCAATATAGCCAGACAGCACATCACATGAAACTGAACTAGACTCCTGGTCTGGGAGGCCATGAAAGGCTCTATCATTTCTTCTCTACAGTCATCTATGTCCTATGCCTTTAGGAAAAACCCAGAAGGTGTCCCTTTAGCAGTTTAGATGGATAAAAAATAAAGGCAGAAATGTTTTTTTTGCTAGAACTGAAGTTTCAATATTCTGCATTCTGGTGATCAAGGAAGAGACTGCAGCAGTAGTGACAAGTCAAATCATGCAGATCCAAAAGCAATTTCCATTGAAGAGCAAGGGATTATTAGCAGAGATTAATCACAAATAGATGTTAGGCTGCCCTGATTTTGGCCCAGAACTATATTTATATGTATTTATATGTATGTGATAAACAAGTCTTAAGCTGAAGACTGTAATATGATTTCTCAGAACATCCTTTGATGTTAGATACAAGCTGAAAAATAATCTTCATTTTTAAATCCATGTCACCAAGTTTATAAAAAATGTACACTGAAACAAGAAGGTTCAAAGTTAAAAATAAGAATCATAAAAGCAAAACAAGGAAATAAAAGGAGACTATTTCTCTACACCTTTCTGCCCTTGATCTTCAATTACACACACATGTCAAATAAAATTTGAACAAAGAGGAAAAAATCTGGGTTTTTACTGCTTTTTCATACTCAAAATCAACATGAAGAAAAGTTAATCAAGAAAATTCCTACTGAAAGAAAAAGCAACAAGATGAAATCCATGTTGCCTACTTTCACATCTTCAGCCTTATCTTTCCAAATCCCTGTACCTACCAACTGCTGCTATACAGTTAGTAGCATGAGCAGGTTCACTAGATATACTACCCTAAGGCAGGCTTCTTAGGGTTTGGGGGAGGTTTTATGACCTTCAAAAGACTTACAGATAGGATTTTGTTTTCTGAGCCTGCAGGCATACTAAACCTGTGTCTTCCCTTCAGTGATGTGAGTAACATGACAAATAGGTTCTCACAGACCATTCTCACACCATGGCTGCCTGTGGAGTCATCAGTGGGTGACTCAGTATGCGTTAATAACTGCAGGTGACTCCATTTCTTGCGGCTGCCATTCTCCAAGCTCCAGGCTAAACATGATGCTCCCTGTTGCCAGGACAGAATTTCTTATAGTAAGCCATGAATCAAAATATTCTTGCTAATAGAAAGCATGAAAAAGCTCTTATCCCAGTAATGTCAAATCCTAACATGTCTTCACAGTGATCTTAACTATAGCGCACCACTGAAAGAAGGGTAATTTATTTGCTATAACATTTCTTTGTTGGAGACACAGGGAGACTACAGCAGCTATGTGTTCAGCTTCTTCCTCAGGAAGGAGGTTTTCACATCCTGTATACTGTAGCTGATTTGTAAAACACACAGGATCTCAAACCAAAGAAATCATTAATGACAAGAATTAGCCACTCTGTTAGAGAATGTTTCTAGAATAAAAAAAAAATACAGAGATGATTTAGGGTTTGCAAATCTTGTTTAAAGTCTGTAGGAAAACAAACAAACATGAATTTAGCTAATAATAACTATTTACATATTTATGGCCACTCTGCTAGAAAGCACTGCTCTTGGCACCAAAACAAGCTGAAAATGTCTCATTTATTTATGAGTAAGTCTGTTTGCTTGAAGATGCACATTTCAGATTATGAACCAGAACTTCATATTTCTTTGGCAAGAAATGAAACATAAGGATAGCCAAACTTTGCTATTGGCAGGGTAGAACATAAACTTCACAATATGTATGGCACATAGCTGGCAGGACAGTGTCCTCCAAAATTGTTAGGCAGCCTGAAACAAGAAGCTTGGAGAGTGCTGGCACCATCACATCAATTTGTCAAAACTGGCTAGTGATATGGAGATATTGAATTTTGAGTGGTCCAAATGGAAATGCTTTAGAGGCATCCCTTCTTAATTCTGTCCTTCAAAACTCTTCTTTTTCAACAACTAGAAAATAAGGACCCCAAATCACCAGTGAGCTTCTAAAGATAATGAAAAAATTTAAGAGTCAGCCTGGTTTATTGTTACACCATCCAAGAAAGGAAAGCTTTTATTCACTGAAGACCTGCCCACCTTTATTCTGATCTGTTGGTACCAAATTTATTTTTTTTTATAGTCCATTGATTTGTCTGTGGACTACCTACTTTGCCTTGCCTCAGGTCATTAAAGGTCTCACAGATTGTCACCTCTGACTTGACTGTCAGCCTTCCTTTTTTATTTAACAAGTACCATTTTGTTGGCAGTCTTTGATGTGGAGCCAGCAGGCTGAAACAGCTCCAATTTTGCAGATATATTCCATTATCAACTTATTGCATGCCAGTGGTTTTCATTTGCTGTTCTTCCTAGACTACATGTAGGCAGTGCTGGCTATAAAGCAATCCATGGTGGATTAGATTCTCCAAGCACATAATTGTCACCATAAACCTTTCTGAATGCATCATGCCTTTTTATTGCTACCCACTTCCAAGTCATTACTGTCCCACAGGCAATTTTCAATATAACTGGCTTCTTTAGAGTTGTTATATGCTGGCTCTTCTTTTAATTATGGCAGTTCAGAGGTGGGAAGGCAATAGGTTAAAATACTTTTGGTTGAAATAAAGATTTTTTAACAGCAGCATTTAAACAAATAAATAAATTAATCTATACACAGTTGCAATGAAAATGAGCCTCTCAGAATTAGTCATAACTAGAAGTTGGCAAGCAGTTTATGCTATCAATGTCCAATTAACTGCTGGGATTTAACAACAGGTTTGTTGTCTTTCTGATTAATGCTATTAACTCTTTTGCTTGTGTGTCCCCATTGATCCATTTCTCCAAAATTTATCATCCTTTCATCTGGGGGGGAAAAAAAACAGTAAGTAGGTCCTAAAATTACTACTTCAGGGTCTGAATATCAAATTGCCACAGGCTTTGAGTGTTAAATAGAACATGACTGTGCTGCCCTATGTCAGATAGAGCATTAAGAAAATCTGATGTCATAATTCAGTTTGTGGCTTCCCAGAAGCTCTGACCATGATGAGGCACACATGCATATAGCCTAGTGCTGCTTCCATTCATTGAGGTACTGAATCAGCTCTTTTGGCTGCTTCCAAGACAGAACTTCCATAGGGCTAGTGGTAGAGAGTGCTGAGGCATTGCAAGAAAATAAAGCTGCCACATTGCCTGTGGTCAGGATGAATCTCAGAGTGAAAGAAATGATTCCCCTCTTGTTTTTTTATACAGACATTAGGACTCTGAAAGCACGAAGATGTAATTCATCCACTAGTAGCTTGTGATCTTATTATAGCAAGTTTGCTTGGGAATTTGAGAAGAACCAGTAGGTAATCAGCAATGATTTATTTAGAACCTGGTTTAGGCAACTTCCACATTCATGTCAGCAATCAAAATTTAGTCTTATCTCTGAATTTACTTATTCTAGCCATCTTCTTTTCACACACAAGATTAGAAATTGTACATACTAGTAAAAGCATGAATTTGAAATTATCAGCAAAAAAAAGTGTATGTTTGGTCTTCTGAAAATCAGATTTATTACTTGGCAAGTCTCCTCAGGCAAATTTCAGTTTCAACTAAATACTTCACCTAACGAACTCCAATATTTGCTTTTTGCTTTATATATCACAAAACAATAGAGATAATTGATCAAACATTAAAGGAATGTGTGGTAGCTCCTAGTCACCTGAATAGACAAAAAAGCCTATTTCCCCTTTCTTCTTCGGAAGTCACTGAACTGCTGCAAGGAGACCTTTATAGGCTTCTGGAAACAACAGCCCAAGCAATGTCAAGTGGCCTTATGAAATACCGAAGCTATCTGCTGCATCCTGGCTCTGTCTTTGCAGCCTATTTGGACGTCAGTGAAAGGGGAAAAGACCTGATCCAGAAACATGAGCTACTGTAGATGTGCTCCAGCTTGTGTTTATAGAGAAAACAAATGATACCCACTGCTTTCCTGCCAAATGGGAAGCTGAAGTTAAAAAATAAATGATCTCTGGAGGGAATCTTTCTTTCTTACAACCTATCCCACAGAGATCTAAAGCTCCCTTTGGATCTTGATAACAAAATCAACCAAGGATGGGTAAGAGGAGCTTGTGATGAGAAACTGCCTTGGGCTGCAGCAAGAGCATGTAGCCATTCCCAGTCCTGTCAAGGAGCTGTAGTACCCAAGATCTATAAACTTGCCCGTTAGGGTTGTGGATCCTGGGGTAGAACAGAGTACAAAGATGTCAGCATGCTGAACAGCAGGCACTTCATGTCCTCCCTGTGGTGCTTACAGACTTCCAGAACTGTGTAAATTTTCCACAACATCATTTCCACTGACATGTGCCTCTCAGCAGCCCAGCCTCAGCAAGCTGCCTGTTCCCTGCTTACAAGGTGTTTGAAAGGACCCTAACTTTGTTGTCTTCAATTCCTGTGCATGGAAAGTCTCTTATACATTCAGGAACCACTGCTCTGGTTTTGCTGTCCTGTTTAGAGGACAGACACAGGAAGAGGATCTCACTGCTGCCAAAGTAGGAAGCAAACCATTTTTGGTGCTTACAACAGAGTTGAGGACTTTTCCTCTACCCTATTGCAAAACAACTGAGCTCTCTATGGTTATCCAGAGTATCTGAACTTCATTCTGCACAGCTCCTTTTAACACCAGCAGGACACTGTCTACAAAAAAAGCTCAATGTGAACTAATCAAGAAACTCTGAATTTTTTCCACACTGTGTATTTGTTTGCAGATACACTGCATCAACAGAGAGACACTGATACAAAGCACAAACCCTGTAATGCTTGAGGAGAATAAATGTTACAGAATTCTGTTTATCTCTGCTAGTAAAATTTGCTCTGAAATCCTTCCAAGTTTGTGCTCCACAGGATATTTATTTAAAAGGGAGGGGAAGGAAAACAATAAACCTAAGTGAAAATCCATCAAAAAGCACCATTCCTCTGCCAGGTGCAATAGAAAGGAAGATAAGACAGATAATAACATTTCTAGAGCAGAATGCTGTTTAGGCTGATGGATGAGAAGAGCTGACAGCTCGCAGAAACTGTGAGGGCAAGCTGTTGGGAATGATGTCAGACCAAATAAATCTATACATCCTTGTTTCACCCGAAGACGACCCTGTTGCAAGAGATACAGCCCATCATTGTGTCTTGTGCTGACTTTTCTGACTACAAATATGAAGTAACAGCACATTAAAAGAGTGTGTAGGAAACAGGTGATTGAGCTTGGCTGGTCACTTCATAGCCAATGGGAAGGTGGGGAACAATACTACCAAACACTGTTATATCTTTGGGTCATTCTGCCTGTTATCTAGTGAGTGTATCTACTGACTCCCAGGCATCCACACACAGCATAAACTGGGAAAGTGAGAAAATATAGGAATTTCTTTGATCACATTTATGAGCAAAGGAAGGAATTTCTTACTATTTATGTTACCACAAGCTTTAGATTATGTACTGGTTTTACATATCTTCTACTGCAAAAGTTGGATCAGAATAAATCTTGTTTTTGAGTACTCTGAATATAGTAGAATTTCCTTTAAGAATAAGGGAGTTTGAAAGAAAAGTTTACTGAGCCTTTCTGTAGCTGTCAGACTTGAAAACAAAAGCCTCTTTTGAAGGAAATTTGAACCAATGCCAATAGTATTATAATGCTATCATTTTAAAAAAAAATCTTTTAGCACTTTAATTTCCCTCCTCATGTAAAACTCCATAAAATTTTCTGTTCATCATCAGTGATGTCTTAAACTGTTACATGTTGATATTAAAATTTCTAGCAAATGTTCATGATCACTCCTTGTTCTGCAGTGCAAGACAACTGCAGCTAGTTTAAAATGTCCCTGGCATGGCTCTTATAGCCATTGCTGGATCAGGATGAGGATCAGAAGAGTTAGAAGTAGCTTTATCTCTTCTAGTGCTCCATGATGCTAAGCTACTGTAAGCCATCTCCAGGCAACAGTGAGCCATGCTCAGCTGCTCAGGGCCTGAGCAGCTGTCCTCACAATCATACAAAGGGATGCTCACATGGATGCCATTGCCAAATTCTCTTATGGGCTTTTGATGAATTTATCAATTGCTTCCAAAGACGACTACTTCCAGGGATTAGTACAAGAAGGTACAACCTGAAATAGTACAGGCTATAATTAGGAACCTGACTTCCACAAGCTGTAGGTCACTTGAAAACACAACTCCCAAGTTACCAGGAAACCCAGGAGCTCTGGATTTCAGGCAAGGCAGATGCTCTTCTCAGGGTTTATTTACTCCCCTAGCCTTCAGTGGCACCTAGTGGAAAAGAAGCAACTTGAAAGCAGAAACTCTTTGGAAGGAAAAGTGCAACTATGCAATCTTTTTCCAGCTCCAACATCAATCTTCCTTCAGTCCATCTAAAGCAATAAGGATGTGGAGGGGCTATATGGAAAAAAGAACAAGCTGCTGGTGTGGAGCAGAACTAGCATACATTGGCAACAGGAGCTTATTCTCCTGAGAAAGGGTTGCCATTCAAAACAAGTTAAAAGTTAACACATGGAGAAAAGCTCTAAAAGCAGTATAATGAAAAAGCCAGCCATGCTGAAAGAACAGGCAGGGTACAAGAGTGACCAGGAAGGGTGGATCTGACCTGGGGACAACTGGGATCACTTAACACTTCTTACTGGAAGTACATATCAGGCCTTGTACCATTTCTACCAGTGCAGACATTGAGTCATCTCTATCCTTTTTCAAGTTCTAGTGAGCAGTTTAATAAACTCTTCTTTTTTTATTCTTTTCCTCTTTTCTGACTAATTATACCTTGTTCTGGGAGAACATTTATCTTGTTCTCTGGTAGCTCTGTGACACATTTCTATATTATTGGAGAGTCTATTTACAAAAGCTCCTCGTTGTTTCAGCTACTCTTCAGGGATGAGCTTTGTCTTTGTACTTGTCTTTAAGTTTCCCTGACTCACTCTAGCTAGTAGAGTTCCTGATGGCCTCCTGAATCTGGCACTGCCCAGTTGTAGTCTATTTTTTTTTTCAGATCTTCTGCAATTACCTGAGTTGAAAAAAAGGCCACAGCTTCTTTGAGAGTAGTATTTCTTGGGCTTGTAGCTTGCATATCTTATTCACCAGACTGAGAAATCTACTCTTTAAGGCTCATGTAAAAGTTGTCCACACTGTCAGTGGTATGCTACCTGCCCCAGTTCTGCTAGCAGCTTTGTCTATTACGCAGAGTTACTTTTTCCATTTTTCCTTGAAAAACAAGTGAAGCTTCACTGATGGCAAAAGGAATTAGGGACTCAGTTTCCACCAAACTTCTAAATATTAGTGTAGTTCTGAGTTTCTTTTGCTGGTGGGCAAATCACTCCATAGCTTCACTAGGGTGTTCAAGGAGTACTCACATTCTCTTGTGTTTTTTGAACACAAAGTTCTTTAATGGGTGCTCATCTCTCTCCATAGCCAGAATAGCTCTTTCCTCACACTTTCACTGTCTTTCTGTGACACATTCACTGTGGTATTTTTAGACTCCACCCTCCCCATTTTTGTGCTTATGCATCCAGATTTCCTTGATACTGACACCTCTGAACAGCTGAAAAATGCCAAGCAAAATAGTTCGTGAGTTCTCTCTCCCTTTCTACTTCATCTGCACAACCAGATACTGGATTTTTTTCTTTTGAAAGAAAAACATACTCCTCACTTCTATGCTCTCATATCTTTGGCAGAATTTTCAAGCAAACAATTCACTGAATGTTAAAATACTGGACAGGCTTTTAAAAGCTCCATTTCTGTCTCTCCTGTGGTTTTAATCTTTTCTTATATGTTTGTTTTGATTCATCTCCAAAATCCAAGTGTGCTTGTTTTAGCATGTGGTAACTTTGCTGGGTAGGTGGCTGGTTCGTTTGTTCTACACATCCTGTCCTTTCATCCCATTTGGTATGTACTCACTCAATAGTACTGAGGCCAAAGGACAAAAAAATCCAGACAGGCAATTTATCAATTGTTGCAGCTCCATCCTATGGAGCTACTGCAATCCCAGAAGCACAGCTTAGCTCTGAGTAGAGCCTGTCCTTGTGATGCCAAGTACAACATTGCTGGAGTATGCTTTTAGCATTAATCCTATGGTACCACTCATATTAACTGCTTCAGTTGTAACTCACAATATAATAAAAAACCAATTTGTTAAGAGCACCTTGATTGCTAGAAAATTACACTACCACAAAACTGATGGAAATACTGTTTATTGGATGAGTCCAAACATCAGCTTGTTAGAATGGACTAACATTCTAAACCTTAGTGCTTAATAATAGGTTCCTGTCCTGATATTTAAGTAGTTAATCTCAGATTTCCTAACAAATGATCCATCTTTTGCAGTGCTTTGAGATGTGAATATCAAACAACGCTTTGTGTTTTTCCACTGAGTGATTTCAATCCTTCAGCACACTCACCGTTTTCCCTAACACTAATGTACTCTTCATTTATCTCTTCCTTTCTGTTTCTTTCTGTTAAATGCTAGCGATATAATGAAAGCTCCAGAAAAAGAGGTTTCATATCAGTTGATCTGCTCACCTTTAATTTTAAAATAAGGTACTGCAATTTCTTTCCCCTTCCTGGGCTGTGTATTACCCACTAAAAACTATATTGCTTGTGGACATTATTTTGGAACATTTACCCTGATAATATTGTTTGGGAAATACACAGTACATAAAGTACTTGGAGGGGGGAAAGGATATGTCTGTTTGCAGTTCCATTTAGTATGTTTCTAGGGTAGCAGAAGCATTTCATTATTTATTTTTCTTTAATAACCAAGATCTTTTTCTTTCTCTTGCATTCTTGGGGAACCACCAAAGGCATGCTTGAGTCAACTAGTCTAAATTTACTTCCAGTCACTACTATCAAAATTTCTAATCTGAAGTCTGACAAGAGATATTGCTACTCATTGCCACTAAGAAGCAACGTTAAGGAAGCTATGTGGGGTCTGCAGAGCCTAGCCCTGCACACAAGGCATCTAGGAGCCTTTTTTCTGTGGAAGATGAGACATCTCCAGCCTGCACTTGCCCATGGAAGGAATGTTTCTAGTGCTGCCTAAAGAACAGGGAGAAGACACATTCTCCAGCCCTTGTACAATGCAGATGGAAGAAAGCAGCACTTTTAAACCCATGTAGGGACTATTCAGCCTTACTAGCTCCATCTGCTTATTAATTTAAATGTGCCTGGTTTAATATGCATCTCTTGGGGAACTTTTAGTCCATGAGTAGCTGTAGAAGCCAGCACAGCAATAACACAGGTGAGTGAAAAAAACTTTCTGACAACACCAAGGTGATAGGTAGAAATCTTGCTTGGTGTCTGCCCATACTCAGCTCTGAATTAGTAACTACTATGAAACCTTCCTTTCACAGCTTTTTAAAAAAAATCCATAGAGGATAAAATTAATTGGAAAAACAGAGCACTTTGGCAGATGAAGGTCTCACCTATCAAAATATTGCACATCTGTCCAGGACTTATAAGCCTAATTCCCCCAAATAGCTGCAGAATAGTCAACCGCTGTTTTTAGACTTTGCCAACAGCAAAGGGAAAAATAGAAATATACAGCTGGAACACTGCATATGTGTCATTAAATAGAAAAGCTGTTTTCAAAGAACATTTGCAGATGCATTTCACAGATTTTCTTTCCATTATACATAATAGCCTCCTTGTTCTCTTCTAACTGCTAAAGAGCTGTTTATTCTCCGGGGGCCTGATCCTAGCAGGAGCTGGTGCTCCTCAAGTACTACTAGTAGCTATGTCTTTCCTTATTAACAACACAGGGGAGCAAGATGAAAGGTGCAGCACCACCCTGCAGTGAATATAGAGTGTGTCTATATTCATGAGTATCTGAGGATGAGGAGCAACTTTGAAACTGAAGTGGTCAAAAAAATACCTGCTTAAAAAGAGTCCCTAGTAGAGACACAGTACTTCTGTGTTAAAGTTAGTACCTTAATACTACAGAATAGATATCAAAAGTGAGGAAAAAAACCCTGGTATTACAGATTTCCACAGGAATGACAGCAGGCAGATCTTCCCTGCCAGCATCACAGCAGGTGGAGACACACTGGGAGCACTGGCACTGGCAATTTCTTCAGCTTAGTCACCTGGTCCTGTTCCTCCAGATTCCTTATTCCCCATCTTGTCCACTCTGGATAAATGAGGCACATTTTTACTTGTGACAGATGGCATATGCTAATCAGTTCTCAATACCATGTACTCTGGGCAGACCTAGATTGTCATCAGGTGCAACCAAGAGCCTACATCACTAGGGAAGTGCATGAGGACAAGGCAGATGCAAGGTCAAGGCAGGAAGTCAGTTTGCAAGTTTGGGCTTGGGTCAAGAGGCTCTATGGCCAGGCATAGGCGTGGTTGAGCTGGAGATCAGCACTGTCTCCAACATGACTTGGGCATGAAGAAGCAGGACTGAGCTTACATTGAGTCCTTGGGCCCATGAGCAAGATATTGAGAGAGATGCTGTGTGAGGCTGGTTAGGGCCAATAAGGCTGTTGTGCCCTCAGAACCCTGACAGCCCAGATTAAACAGCCTACTGATGAAGGAAAAGCCTACTAACAAATGATTTTTGTCACCCTTGAAGAAATTCTATTGTAGCATCCAGCTATACTGTTGCCTTCTAATCATGAAAAAGGTGCTAATTGTCAGCTGATAATGAAAGTGTAACAAACATACTGAAGCAAATCTATGAACTGGCTCAGGGAACAGCCTCTAATTGTGGTGAAAAATGTAGATTCAATATTTGCATCAAGGGATATAGTCATGTCCATGGCAAAGCAGTTACTGCCCATTCACCTATTCAGTGTCAAGGGAAACACCAGGATGGAGGGGAAGGGTGGCTGGAGGGCTATCTGCATACACTTGATGTTAGCCTGTACTTGGCCTGAACCCAAACTCATAGGCAGCTTTGACCAGCAATTTAGGATCTAAAACACAAAAGCACTTAATCATCTAAGCAAGCATGCACAAAATCTGCAGTGAGGCTTGAACAGCTCTTTAAAAGCTAGGGATATATTTATGTGGCTTTGTGTACTGAGGTAGGCTTAAGAATCCATGTGCATTTTTCCCAGAGTTGGGGTCACAGAAGCTGTAATGCTGAGATGAGGACTGTTCAATCCAGACCACAGCACATTGCTGCATTCACCACTAAAGTGCCCAAGGTGGAAGGCCTTCAAGGATGGTATTTTCTACCTGTGTTTCAATCTACTCTGCATGATACTTATCAAAAAACAGAGGTCCTTTTATGAAAAGTTGAGTACAGCTTTTAGCAGTTGTTGGGGAATGAACACAGGAGAGGGTTTAGAGGAGAAGCCATATGAGGAAAGGCTGGGCATGTTTAGTTTGGAGAAGAGGAGGCTGAGAGGGGACCTCATTGCCCTCTACAACTACCTGAAAGGAGGTTGTAGAGAGGTGGGTGTTGGCCTCTTCCCCTTAGTAACTAATGACAGAACCAGAGGGAATGGTTTGAAGTTGAGGCAGGGTGGGGTTAGATTGGATATTAGGAAGAAATTCTTTACAGAAAGAGTGGTGAGGCGCTGGAACAGCCTTCCCAGGGAGGTGGTTGAGTCACCATCCCTGGAGGTGTTTAAGAAACATGTAGATGTGGTGCCCCAGGACATGCTCTAGTGAGGGCAGGGGTTGTGTGGTTTGTTTTGTTTGGGTTTTTTGTTTGTTTTTTTAGGGGGTATTTTTCGGGTTTTTGTGGGGTTTTTTTTGTTGGACTCGGTGATCTGAGAGGTCATTTCCAGCCATGAATGTTCTGTGATTCTGTTTATGTGGCAGAGCCCCTGGCTATGAATCATGGAAGCCCAAGAGGATTAGCATTTCAGGCTGAGAAATGTGCACAGCAGAATGTCTCAGTCCTTTATGGGCAAGTCCAGCAATTACTCGTTCTTGCTCTGTCTTTTGGGCACTACATGTGAGCAAGCAAAGCAGCAAACAAAATAACGCAAATAAAACAAACTCAATGGATTGCTTTTAGTTCTACTGGTGTAGAGAGAAGCTTAATAAGAAAGCAGACATGGAGTAAAATAGGTGTACTGCATTATAATGCTTCTCTATAAAAAATCTAAGTGCCAACTAATAGATATCATTGTTCTGAATCAAAACAAAGCATATTTACCTAAAACACACCAAGGCAGACAGCTCCATATGTATTTGTGGTTGAGAAGCATATTTCCAGCCCCTGAAATAACCCTGAAATGGGTTTCTTCCTATTTAGTATAAATATAAACATTTCAAACCAAATTTCCTAGCTAGCTTTCTGCTGAGAGTACATAAATGCTTGTACATAGTTCTCCATGCTAGACATATCTCCCTGAGTCTGTAGCACAAATGAAGTTGTAACTATAATTTAGACTAATTTTATATTTTACTTAAAATGCCTCATAATTAAATTATTTCTTAAAGTTAATGTAGTCCTATTGGGAGGGAATAAAAATTTCTTATTAGTTTTATTAGGAGCTGATTAAATATTTACCAAAATGCAGTTCTGACTAAGCTAATTAGAAAAGCTATTAAGAACTCCAGATAGATGCTTATGAAATATTTAAATATCTAGAAAAAAAATTTCACAATTGCATTTAAAACTTACTTTGGTAAAAAAGTGAAGTTTCAAAATCAAAGTAAACCCTCTTGAATTTACCTAATTAACATGTTTCTCATCACTCCCAAGACATTTGTAAGCATTTTGCTGTAATAACTTAGGAACACTGACTTTATGTGATGCTACAATCGTCACATTTTCTGTAGAAAGCTGATACTTTTTTTTGCATAGCAAACATTTTTGTGACTGGTTCTAACTACACTTGCTCCAATGAAAATTATATTCTGATCACAAAAATGCTCTTATGAAGTTACACTATTTACTAACAAAGACAGATTGAACCATGGACTAAAACCATTCACTGAGCCAAAATATTTTTTTTCATGTTTGCTGCCTCTCAAATGTCTTTATGATCATTAATAGCTTCATTTTTCCTCACAGGAAAGTGAATGCAAATGACACCATCATTCCCATCCTCAATCTTCTCTATGTCCTTCCAGCAGCAATGAAGCAATGTGATCAGTATTGAAGCTTCTCCACTGCCAAATGGGAGGACATAGTCAGTTTTGGGATGGAAGTGACCACAAGTCAGTTTATTTTGTATTCTGTATTAAGAACATTTAACTGTCAATAGTCCTTCCTGACTGAAAATACTCCTCCTCCCACCAAGTGAAGAAATTACCATTCTGAAGGAATAATGGGTGTGCAAAGGAGTAGGAGAGCAGTGGAGTGCTGCTCCCTATTCCTCTTCCAGAGAGTTAACTGTTCTTTTAAACATTTCCTAGTACTTTGCACAGAGATGAAAATTTAATTCTTCCTATTCAGTGCATTGTGCAATTGAATGATATCTCTTTACTCTGAACATGGTTGTATGAAGGCAAGCTCATCAGTCAGCAGTGAGGAAATGCATCAGATCACATAACAGATCACATAACATACTTTGCCTTCAGGTATTGCAGNGCAGTGAGGAAATGCATCAGATCACATAACAGTTACTCATCAAGATGAGAGTAGAATGAGTTTCCAGACTTTGTTGATTAAGGGTCAGAAAATCTTGCTTTAGGATCTTAGAGTTCCTACCAAGGGGTGCTCCTGAAGTCTTTTTGATATTGGAAGAGCAGTCAAGAAATTCCCCGGTGTCACTTTAGACAAAACTGATTACTTTGCCTTCAGGTATTGCAAGTATGAAGATATTTTGAATCAGGTGGTATTCAATCTACAATCACTGAAGAACAGTGCTATCTGGCTAAATGCCACTTTACAAAGCTGATGGAGGTGCAGTGACAGTTATACATCCCAGCAACTTCAAGTACATCCTTTTCTAAATTTCGGCTAAGCCCAGAGAAATGGGGAGAGAAGGTGAACATTTTTGGAAAAGTGTGAAAAAATAGCCTGGATACTTCAGAGAACAAGAAAGAAAAACATACTTGGTTTGCCCATTTGAAATGTGTCCTAACAACCATTTCATAGGAGAGGTCCTTTGAAGATGACACTTGAAATTCAGCAGGGCTGCTTCCTTTTTTTCTTCCTCTGCTCTCTCCTGCATATGGCAGTGATATGCATCTCACAGCTCCCAGGAAATTTCTCCCACATTTGGTTAGAGGCTTTGAAAAATCACTCTGTTCTCAGATACAATCAAAGCTTGTTAAGAGTTCAGAGAGTCTGCAGTGAAATGTTCCTACCTGGGTCTGCAGGGAGAGAGCAGGACTTTCTCTTCAGCATCTCCTTTTTCTTTCACAAGGGAGAAGTGAGCTCTGTGGCAGAGCCTCTGCAGGACTCAGGGAGATTTCCTTTCAGTTTCCCTCTATCAGCAGTGCAGACAGACACTAGAATTTGAGCCCTGTGCCCAGGCTCCAGCTCTTGTGCCTCACTTTATGTTGAGGTGAACACAGAGGGGAGTGCAGAAATCCCCCCTCAGGGGTGCCCAATTCATGTATAAGAGAAACAGGACAGTAGTGAGGAAGCCTGCAAGAGCAGAACAGAGTAAGTATGCAGAGCAACTGGGAAGAGATTGATTATGAACAGGAGATAGAAGACAGCAGAAGAGAGCAAGAACTGAGTAATGCAGATGTTAAACTGCAGGAGAAAACAATGAACAGGAGGTCAAAGAAAGTGACAGGATAGCAGCAAAGGTAAATGAGAGCAGAATGGGATAGAGGAAGGCTATAGACACAGAGACTGAAGAATTGAAGCTGCAGGTGAACCCTCCCCTGCACAGCCTGGAGATGAACTCCAATAGCTGTAAGAAAAAATGAAATATAATTTTGCCTGTGCTTTATTTTATAACTAAGCAAGCCTAGTATTTGGGTAATCCAAGAATGGTCCCTATAGAAAAGGAGTTACACAGATGAATAGGGTGAAGATACTGGTTAAGTGACATTTGTCAACTGTGATTGTTATAAAGCCAGAGCTGATAAGAGAAAGGGAGGTATAAGTAAAGAAAACAAAACAAAAAAAAAAGGAATAAAAAAGAAGATAGAAAACAATAGACTTATTGGAGGGAACAGAAATACGTTGAAGATAAAACAGAATGAAATTGAGAGATGGAAGGAAAGAAGATAAGAATGAAGGAAAATGCTAGGATAGTGTTTCTCAAACTTTCTGAAAGCATGAACGTGCTTGGTCTCATCTGTCTCTCTAAGACAGGTAGGTACCTGGTACAGTATTTTAAGTGTAGCTAATTCTTAAGCACTTGTAAACACATTGGAACCTGTTCTTGAACCTGTGCTAACAATGGCAAAGATCTTCGTTAATGAGTCTATTATCCTTCAGTCACAAAGGTCCATAAATGTACAAAAACCTTTTCATGTGTTTAGCTGCTGCAATGAGCCAGGTCTTCCCCTCCATATTGTTAAGCAAAGTTTCTCTCCATTCTTGATCCTAGCACTACTGCCCCCTCCCCTAGCATTTGTATGTCTAGCAGCATAGGACTATGTCAAAATTCAGAGTTTCATTTTGTTTCTACAAAGAAAAAAAGAAACTTTGTAACTTCCCACCCTATGTTTTAGAGTCAATTCCAGCTACTGAAATTAAAGACTAGACTATTTGTTTTGGCAATGTTTGTTTTTTTTCTTTTTCCTTCTCCTCATAACACTGCAATTTTGGTTAGCAGAATAGCTATATTGTATCTTAAGAACAGGCTCAAGGCCAAAGTGCCTGACTTTCCATATAGCAGAAATGCTCCTGGAGCTGGCTGCCTTTGACCCGACTGAAACATCCCTGGGATGCACTGGGGGACTTCTGTGCATCAAAAGACACCTACTCATCCATGATTCAGAGGTGCCATATAGCCATGAGTGAAATACAGATCTTTCTACTTTAAAAGTAAAGTACTTAAGCATTGGAAGAGGCTTCTCAGGGCAGTGGTGGAGTCACTGCCCCTGGAGGTGCTCAAAAAATGTGTAGATGTGGTACTTAGTGACATGGTTTATTGATATGGGAGTGATAGGTAGGTGATTGGACTGATGATCTTAAAGGTCTTTTCCAACCTTAAAGATTCTGTTAGAACAGGGGTTTATCCATAATGCATCAATACCTGGTTTTATTTGTGGACTGAATGCAGTGGATGATGACTCAAGAAAAAAAGAAATAAAAAATGGGGGAAAAAAGAAACAAGCTTTCACTTTATATGTGGCAAGACATCAGTATTTTAAAAAGACTGAATACATTGTTAAGATGCATGGCTCCTGGGCTGAGTTAGGCTTATAGCTCACTTTTTATAGTTAAATCCTCTATTTTAAATATTCAGCAAAGCAATTGACTCATACTGAGGAGGGAAAGTCAGGTGTGTGTCTGCAGCTCAGTCTCATCATTGCAGCATTTAACCCTATATGTATAACTTGAATATTTAAAAGTCTGTTTCTGCTTTGCCACTGTGATCTCCCAATTCCAAACAAACTGCAGTTGAGAGCTTGTGACCTCACAGCATAACTTCCTTACTTTACTTAGCAGAAACCCTACAAGTCAGTTCAGGAATTCAAACTAACCTGCTAAGAAGGGTGCAGCCTCCAATATAAAGAATGACAGGAAGGCCAGGACAGAAAGGGCTCTGAGCCCTATCCTAGTTTAAGTCAGAACAAGATAGTCCATGCTCTATGTGTCACATTCAGGGTAAAGCTGGGATCCAGTCCCTGAAACACAGCGCTTGGGCCTTAGGGTCTCTTACATAAGGCCTAAGATCCAAGCAAGACAGAATCACAGAATGTTAGGGGTTGGAAGGGACCTAGAAAGATCATCTAGTCCAACCCCCCTGCCAGAGCAGGAACACCTAGACCAGGTCACACAGGAATATGTCCAGGCAGCTCTGGAATGTCTCCAGAGAAGGAGAATCCACAGCCTCCTGGGCAGCCTGTTCCAGTGCTCTGGCACCCTTACTGTAAAGAGGTTTCTCTTCGTGTTAATACTAAACCTCCTGTGGTCCAACTTGCTCCCATTCCCTCTTGTCCTAACATTAGATGACATTGAGAAGAGCCTGGCTCTCTCCTCCCAACACTCGCCCTTAACATATTTGTAAACATTCCTGAGGTCCCCTCTCAGTCTCCTCTTCTCCAGGCTGAAGAGACCCAGCTTTCTCAGCCTGTCCTCATAGGGCAGATGCTCCACTCCCTTGATCTTGGTGAAGATCATATTTAGCACCTAATTAACAGCAAATACATAAAAGGAGAGGTTTGGGTCCCTATCCTCCCTGAAGGTTGAGCACCTAAGCCGTTTGGGGTGGTGCACTGGGAGCTCTCCTGGTGAGGATCAGAAGTCCAGCTCTGCTGTTATAAGGCTCTGCCTGTTCTGCCTTTGATCTGAATCCAGGATCCAGCTCCTGAGTCTCTCCTGTCTGTTGCTGAGTCCTTCTGCTAACAGTACCAGTGGTGATGGTAAAGTAGTTGCCATCAAGGGGGGGTTGGGTGTGGTATTGGTTTTGTGTATTTATATATATATATATATATATTTAATTTTCTTATTATTTTCATAGTTTCAAGTTTCATTTCCAATCCAGAAGTCTCTCTCTGTTATTTCCCCTTTTCCTCCCTGGAGTGGGGGAAAAGGGGATAACAGAAGGATATCTGTCACTAGATTAGTGCTTGGCCCATCCCTTAACCTTGACAGCCTGCAAAAGGTAGGAAACCCCCTCACTTTTCCCAAGGTATTGGTTAACAGGACACATACTGGGAAAGTGGGAATGNACAGCAAATACATAAAAGGAGAGGTTTGGGTCCCTATCCTCCCTGAAGGTTGAGTACCTAAGCCATTTGGGGTGGTGCACTGGGAGNTATGTTATTGCATTTGTAGACCTGGAAAATTAAGGAAGTCTGTACACAGTGAGCTCACTTCTATATATAGTTCCCTCACTCATCATCCACAGATGGCAAGTTTAGAGATGACAAAGTGGCTCAGTGTTTTTACTACATTTATCTAAAACATGCATTTTTAATAATATACTGCATTCCATGTTTCTTTACGGCTTTCACATTCAGGAAGGAAAAATTTGTTTACATTTGACTATAGCAAGTATTTCATTTGCCTGCCAATATGGGGAATGTGTGAGGAATATAGAAGTAAGGATCAACAAATAGTGAAATAATGTGCCAAAGCTTGTCAAGTATAAACAGTAAAGCACATTTAACATGAACTAGATTTGTATGATAAAATCTGTATTGCTTATAAGTAGCAGAAGGTCCATACCTAATGAGACGGGTCTTTTTCTGTTAGATTTGTAAAAACTCCTCTGTAATGCTGGTGTGCAAAAGAGTATGGCCACTTTTCTCCACACTGCTGCACAGCTCTGGATTTTCATTATTTGCTTTTCTTTTATCAAAATGTCTTGGAGTGTAAAGGTCTTCAAAGTTCCAACAGCAGGGGTGGCCCCACAAATAAATCACAACAGCAGGAACCAGTACTCCTATGGACTCTTGACCTTGCTATATTCCTTCTCTCTTTAAACAGAGCTGAAAATTCCACCTTTTCTAGACATCTGTACATAAAAAGTGATAAGCCTTGCTAAACACCAGCTGAAATACATTCAAATGCTAAATGTGGATGGGCTGCACTTCATAAACAGTGGGATAGATAAAGCTGTGAATTTATGAGGCCTTATCTCCCACAACACACACCTTTTCTGGTACTCCCCTGTTTCCAAGCCGAGTTTTGTTTTATGGCCTGTACAAATCTACTCCTGACTGGGAACTTTGTGCTGAAGTCTTGGCAAGCCAAAGGGTGCACACAGGCTGCCAAGCTGATTGCTGCCTCTCAGAATGGGTAAGGGGCAGAGTTCTTGCTTTTCTTCTAATAGCATTATTACTGCTAGTATATCTCACCTCAACCTGCTACCCATGCACACACAGCTACTGGCAAATTAATGTCTTTCAGTTATCTGAATTACATCCAGAATCTAATAGCTTCAAAACTACTAGAAGGAGTGAAGGATACATGGTTAAACAGGTCAGGAAATCACCAAAATATACAGGAGATCCCTCCTTTGTGGACAGTCAGTGTTCAAACTGAAGTATCAACAATAAGACTATAGAGGTAGACTAATTCCTATCACATATTTTACAAATTAATAAGAGATCATGTCATACTCTTCCAAAGTGCAGCCTTTGGAACAAAGCTGTAATTCAATAAAACACATTGTCGTCACTAAATAGTCTTAGGACAGGGAAAGAAAATGGATTCTGCAAGCAGCACAATTGCCAGTAAGATACAAATTAAAATTCTATACTGAACAGAAAACTCTTTTTAAAAATGTAGAGCAATACAAAGCTATCACAAGGTTAGCTAACACAGGAGCTGAATAGACTCAGTCTCAGTCTCTCTTAGGAGGATGCAATTCCTTATATTGGGTTGTATCTTTTACAGACAGTCCAGTTGAAGATGTTGAGAATATCCACATGACCAATTATCAGCACCTTCTGTACAGAACAATCTAAACTGGAAATGGATAATCCCTTCTGGATAGTCTGCTCTTGTCCCCTCTGCCTGTCCTTTTCCACAGCACTGAAGGGCCTCTTTATACTAATTCCCCAAGCCTTTATCCTTTGTGTCTGAGTTGTTTGCTCAAGTTTGCCATTCTCCTTCCAGAAAGGCAATTTTCATTTGTTGTACTTAACTAAGTAGAGATGAGACAGGAGGAGTGTCCCAGGATTTTGGGTTGCACACAGATCTGAGAGAACGTGAGACACTGCAAGGACTAGTTGATTATAGATTATATGATGTGGAAGAAAGGGTGAGTGAAAGGAGGGAGATCCAAAGAAAAAAGCTGAAATTAAACAGTGCCTGGCTCTGAAGCTAGGAGAAGTAGCATACTTTGAAGATGAAAGTGAAAAATTTCTTCATGAATTTGTCTTTGAGAAGTTTCATGAAGTAGTTCTTATGAAAGCACCATGGATCCTCTGGCTGAAGAGGAGCACGACCACAGGTTACAGTCAGTGAAGCAGACTATTAATACATTGATCCTGAAAGGATTTTGACTTGGTGACGGACATTTCTTAGAGGTTACTATCTAAGCAATAATTCAGTCCATAGATGCTTAAACTGTGACACCTGATGGATTTTGCAGCACAGGGTGAGACAACTTGCAAGTCAACTTACTAACTTCTATGTGTCTGAATTTTTTTAATGTATTGCAACAAAAGTCTCTGCTGCTGAAATTGAACCAAATACAATTTATCTCACAAGTCTTGGGTTCAGACTGATGAATTTTACCAAGCTGTACATGCTCAGGGAGACTGGAAATGTCACACTCTGGCTTTAAAATAGTAATCAGTGACCAGGGCAAAAATGAGCCATTCAAAAGCACAGAAAATTTCTCAGGTCCAGTTTAGGAGTTGCATTTGCAACCTCCTTAGACTCAAAATTCACTACATTGCTAAATATGAATGATGTTTGCTGCAAACAGAGCCGCCAAGAAATCATTCTCAGCCTTCCAAAGCAATTTTCCAGCCTCTGGTTTTTGGTATAAAATCATTACATGTTTCTTCTCATGTATGCAGTAATTTGAATGGAGTGTGGTTGCTGCAGGGAATTTATCAGAGAAGGTGGCAGAACTTCACTTCCAAATCCTTAGTTGAGACTTATAGAATTTCTCACAGGAGTCAGTGGAGTGAGTAAGCCACAGCTGTACAGATGTGTACACCTTTGATTTTGGGGAGGTTTTTTCCCTCAACAGGCTGAAAAGAGATTCAGAGGGTTTCAAAATTCTGGCTTGCTGTTTAATGCTTACAAGCTCTATTAACATAACTCTTCCCTGTGCTTTATCACTGAGTATATTGCAGATGATCTCAGAAGCAAAGACCTTTCCATCCCCTGCCAATAGCAGCCTGGTGGCCTGAACTCTCTTTTCTCTAACTCCTGTAATATTCAGATGAAATGTACTTCAACACTTTATCACCTTCTTACTCCTGTCTCTGAAATACAGGGCTGTGATATACTTATGCACACATGCAGGCCTACATCATGGAAGGCATGAGAACAAACCTTAAGTACTGGATAAACTTCTCTTTTGAGCTGCAGAGGAGCTAAACTGAAATCTCAAAAGTATACCTGAAGATGGAGATTGCTTAGAATTTTTCTAGTCCTCAGTCAAACTTAATTCCTCACTACACCAATCTCCTGAACACTCCCTTTCCCAGAGGTTGGGTCATACAACACAAACCAAAGATTGTATTTTTGAAAAGCTTTCATCAGTAACTTAAATTTCTGTATTGAGATCAGTACACGTAGGGCAATGATATCAGTGGGACTGTCAGGTTTGGGAAACCATGCTGACAACATGAATTTGAGCCCATCGAAATTTCCTCATTTATGAACAAAATACAAGATTCTGCATATGAAGGTTAATCTGGACTAAATAAGTTTTGCTATGCTAAAACAGTGTTACAACCTTTATCTGTTGAATCATTTCATTTCTTTTCCTTATTGGCTTATTTGCTTTCCTTCTTTCCTTATTTCCAGATTGATTTTTCTGTCTGAGGACTTCTATATCTTGTGGTCTTTTTATTTTTTACGTATTTCTCAGATTACTAAACCCAGTTGCACCTTGCCCCCTGCCTTTAAAGTAAAAAGAACACATGACAGCCTTCATCTCCTTTCGCATATATAGGGATGTCTTCAGATGGTAACCACCAGTGCATTTGACTCCTATACTAAATGACCCATTTTAAATGCTCCTTGTTCTTGACTTTCCTTTTTTCTTTTATACTGCAATACAATCTATATAAAGAGATGATATTTGCAAAATGTGTGAAATTTTTCCTCTGCAAGTAGCATATATTTAATTTAAACATCAAAAGGATTTGTACCTCTGCTTAGCTAAATTATATTAAATTGCCATACAGCAAGTCAAAAATGTGTTCATGCCTAGATCTGTTATGTTTTCTGTACGTGTGGGAAGGAATAATTTTTTTACTGTTCTCCTTTTACTTTTGAGAAGAACAGAGGAAGAATATCTGGTTTTTTTCAGTCCATGGCCCAGAGAAGTCCTTGCTGTTGCAGTTTAGTATACTCTTTCTGCAATTTCAGGAAAAGCTGATTTTTTTTTCTTTAAATAATTATAGGAAACTGAAGTTCATATATTGCTGGTAAGACTGATATTAACATTTTTTTTTCAGATCACTGCACAGAGACTGATTCAGTTGTACATCCAGTCTGGCTTGGACACTCAAGCCCAATCTCCGGAAAACAGACATGTCCTATTCAGCAATATAGATTTGTCTTATGATCCTGTTACCAAAAGAAAACAAATTCAGACCTGCTTGAAACCCCCATGAGAGATTTCATTCACTCAGCAACAAAACACAGGTAAGAAGAAAACTATATACACTAGATATTTTTTTATGTGTAAACTATATTGGATAATAATGGCTTGACCCAGAAAATTTAGTCAGAAAAAAAGCAAGGGAAAACAAAACTATATGATAATCTGGGTAGAATTCAGCAAATAGTTTTGGTTAAAAAGGGGACAGAATCTACTTTTTATGAACCTATTTCATTTCCTAAGGAAAATTCTCATTTTGAAGAAGCCTTATTTTAAAATAAAAATCCCAAACCAAACAAAATATCAAAAAGGAAGATAGG
>VWZO01002593.1:73931-136698 GCA_013396975.1 Bucco capensis | reverse complement strand
AAAAAAAAAGGAGGAGAGGGGGGGGGGGGGGGGGAAGGCTTAGAAGAAAAATAGATTAACCAAAGTGATCTATTTTCATAACTTAATTGCACGTCACTATTTTGTCAATGCTAGAGTCAAAGGCAAAATAATTCTTACAGATGTAAACCAGGAGTAACTGAACTACAGCATCAGGGAGTTCAGGCTAAACTGCAGAAGCTGTTGGCATGCGAAGGCGGATTAAACAGCCTGCAATGGGCACAAACTGAAACACAGGAATTTCCATCTGAACATGAGGAAAAATGCCTTTACATCAACTAAGGTACTTGTGTGTGTGGTCACAAGAACAGCCCCAAACTGTTTCCTTCTCTGCCTGTGCTGCAACCTCTTCCTCTGTAGCTAACAATGAACTGCCTTTGCAAGTCCCAGGAGATACTGATGATAGAAGTCTTACATTTTTATTCATGACAAGTATAAGTGGCAGCTACACTATAAATCACTAGGTCCTTTGAATGCTGTTCATTACCACAATATTCATGAAAATAACCATGGAATTTCCTCAGATGGACTGCTGAACTAATATGTCAACTGAGAAGCTGCCTGGACATCATTCTGTGCAACCTGCTCTAGGTGAACCTGCTCTGACAGGGAAGTTGGGGTAGATGATCTCCAGAGGTCACTTCCAACCTCTAACATTCTGTGATGATCTTAAACATCTTTTCCAACATAAACCAATTCTATAATTCTATAGTTGGACTCCTCCCACAGGTTATGGAAATATATAGGTAATGGAATACATTGGAGTTAAAGGGCTATGAATAGTGATTTGAGGAGTGTTAGTCTGCAGTATGAAGAATAAAAATGTGTTTGGGATTTTGGTGAAGAATAAAGTAACATATGATCACAAGAAGATATAAGGTATGCAAATAGATGTTACTGAGGTCCGTTGAATGCTGTTCATTACCACAATATTCATGAAAATAACCATGGAATTTCCTCAGATGGACTGCTGAACTAATATGTCACTGAATTCATTATAATTAAATTACTTTAAGGCAACTGGAAGGGATTTATCACTGTAATTTTTAGAATGTAAATGGTCATTAGAACTTCTTAACATCTATTTTTCTTACTGTTATAGTTTATATGGTTGGCAGCAATATGATGACATCTGTGTAATATAAACAAGCAGTATCACTTTTATATGCTCCAATGTAAAATTTGTACATTGGCTTCTCTGTAAATCTTCCTAAAGAAATCAGAAAATACATTCTAATTGCTGAGCATTAGAAATAACAAATTGACAAAGTGGTCTGAAATTAAAACCAGCACAGATTATAGTGATTTATAGTGTAGCTGTCACTTATACCTGCCATGAATAAAAATGTAAGACTTCTATCATCAGTATCTCCTGGGACTTGCAAAGGCAGTTCATTGTTAGCTACAGAGGAAGAGGTTGCAGCACAGGCAGAGAAGGAAACAGTTTGGGGCTGTTCTTGTGACCACACACACAGGTACATTAGTTGATGTGATAAATAAACATTGTAGCTCAAGCAACCAAATCTTTATGAAGGAAATCAATGTGTTTTTTATTTCTGTATTTTTTTGGTTCCAATGTCCAACTTAAAATTTTAGAAACTTCTATGAATCCTATATCCAATTACAAATTAATTGTCCTAAAGTTTTGAAGCAAACAGGTGAATAAGCTTAAAAAGATTGTGAACTTCTCACTTGTTTACCCAAACAGCTCTAGTATATACCTGTAGTTAACAATACATAAGACAACTTGATTCTTCTGGGTCATCCCACCTTTCCCAAAGGTCAATCTGTTTGATGGTGGAAGGTTCTCTGACACTGCAGAATTTTTTTGAACTTCATAATGCTCTAAGGTCTCCTAACCCTTCCCAACTCTTCCTCTTCTTTCCTATTCTTCTCTTGCTTTAGGATGTACAGCATGTTTGAACAGTGCCAGTCAGAGTGAGAGGAAGCCTCACAGTAGTGAAGTGTTTGGACAAGAAGGGGCTCCCCATGTTAGTGGAACCCAAGATGTCTATTTTGACTTTACATGGAAGGACCTGACCACAGCTGGATTTGGTTATGGCAGAAGGTTAGAAAGAAAGGGCAACATTTACTGTTGCCAATTCTGAGAACTTGTAGAATGCTTTGAAAAGATGCATTAGATGATAACAACTCCCTCTTTTCTGTAGCTTTTCCCTTTCATATATGCAAACATTTCCTGTGTTGTGGAGTCAGGTTGACAACTCAGGAAAATGCCAGAGCAAATACATCCAGTAAGTCAGAGTCTTTTCTTGTGTTACTGAGCTCAATGCCCAGTGATGCCAGTTTGTATCAGTGGAGGAGAGCATCAGTTTGTGGTGAATATCAGAAGTTATATTTCTACTTCACCAGTAGTTCCCCATTCTGCTACCCTCTGCATACATACTTGTGCCAGGAAAGAGAAGTGAAAATATTTTCCAAATTGGTTATATCCTCTCCTATTCAATGAAAAGATAAAACAGGTTACATAGCTATGGTAAATCTAAATTACTGCCTTTAAACTTAACTTTTGAATTCTTTGTTTAAGCTGACAAGAAATCAATCCCTTTTCCCATTCTTTTTCCCAAGCCTCATATTTCTCCTTGTATCTAAATCTCCAATTTGCCTTCCTGTTAACTGGTAAGTTATGACTAATAAGTTAAAGCATCATGCTCTTCATGTACAATCTGTCTGGAAAAGGCACTCACAGTCTCTTGGGTTATATATTTTAGAATCTCAATTTAAATGCAGATTTTTAAGTCCCCAGTTAAGCATCCATAAGGGATGTCTCTCACTTGATTAAAATACCAATAGTGAAACTATTTTGGATTTAACATTTTCTTCCACAGAGTGAGCACAGTTAATAGAGACTCCCAAAGAGAGTAAAGTTTAATGGATGATTTTTTTTCCTGGGAATTTTCAGGTAATGCAGTAATTCTCCAAGTAGGCTTATTTCAATGTACTTACTCACAAAGGAGTTTATACATTTCAGCTAATGCCTAAGTAATTTTTCCTCTTGTCATCTAAATTAATATTTACCTGTACAATAACTCTTAACCAACAAGATTTCCTGCTGGAGATGAAAAGCCCAAAATTGCAGTTTGCCATATTGCACCTTGACTGTTTCATGCAGCCCCAGAGCTAGAGAAGGTGTTTGTATTGACTAAGCTGAGACATACTTGGCTGGGTAACTATAAATGCTAGTCTTTATAGACTTGTTCCAACCAATTGGGAATGGTAGCATCCTTCAGAGCAGGAAGCAATTTTAGGAAGCTTAGGCAGACCAGCCAAGTAACTTATCTGGATTAGATGAGTTCCTCTGACACTTATGTCAGCATTTCCAGGCATGCTTTGCTGCATTGAATGCATGTGTATATTCCAAATGGCATTGAATGGCTCTCAGAAAGAAAGTGCTTCACTATTTGCACATTTGGAGTTCTGGATTTAAAACATTCCCCCCAAAATGTTTGCTAGAAACTGGAGTTATTAAATACAGCTTCATTTCAGAAAGTTATATAAGAGTTAGAAGATCCCAAGGAAAGACTCTACAGTAAGACTGAAAATTTATCACTGATAATTCTTGTTTTAGCAATTTTATTACTCTCTAAAACAACCTTGGAATAAGAAACTTTTCATACAGTGGATTGCCTGAGCTGATTTACAGAATATGGAAAGCAGCCAATCTTTTACCTCTTTAAAGACTACTGAAGGGCCACAGTGAAAATAATATAAATTGGTCTTCTGTCATGTTTCTCTGCAGCTGTCATAAGAATAAGAAGCACAGGGCTTTTGCATAATGACCTGAGCATGCCAGAAACTATATGGAGGGCCTCAGAATAGGAAGGCTTCCTTCCCTTTCCATTTGGTTGTGCCTAATCTCAGCCTAGCCCATTGAAAACTGCTGCCCTTTTACAGTACAGGAACAAGGAGCAGCAGTGATGGATCCTAATCACCATGCAAAGCAAATTTTTCAGACAACGTGGATTTGCTCCTGGCCTTAGAGAGACAAATTTACTGCAAGACAGGAGAAACAACTGCTGAGAGACTAGGATGCATAACAATATATGGGGAAATATCACTCAGCATTCTGATCAAAAGAGAAGGCATGTAACGAGCCAAATGATCCTCTAGTCTTCCTGAGGCCAGAGGCATTTCAATGAGAAGGCTGAGGGAGATAATGAGACACTATGAGGTGCTTTGGAAGAGCTCCTGTTGAATTTGATATTTGTCTCTGTTAGTCCTCTTAACACATTGTGTTTGCTCAGTGCAGTTCCCTAGGTCTTTTTTTGTCTTAAGTGGATGTTGCTTAAATGCTATTGGTTTAGAAAGAATACAAACCCTCCAACATCATTAACTTTACTTCCATACACAATTCTAGGGACTCCAAATGATAGCAATGACTATGACATGCAGCCTTATCTTAGTCCTTTGGAGAATGAGTCATGCATCCATCTTGGACTCTATCTGGAATGACTCATCAGCAATGGAAGTCTCCATTGACATTAATCATAGGATGCCCAGACCATCCTTCTTCTATCTCTTGCTGTCAGTAACTCTATTTCTCCTCATCTAGGGCAGCATCCAATACATTCAACCTCTTGTATCTGTGGTAGAGAATTTTTTTTGTTCTATTTTTTTGACCCCCCCTGATGATGATGACCAGTAATGTCATAAATGACAAAACAGGGCCATATCCAGCCATCCTACCTCAGTTCATGTTTTCCTGCTTCTTAAGTAGCTCTTGATAAAGCAAGCACTTTTTTCTGATGTGTTCTGGAATTTGGTTTTTGTCCTTCTCATATTGTGATTTAATTCTGTACAACTGTCAGGCTTATTCTTACATGTGTCCACATTATTTAATCGCTAGGCTTGTTAGAAGTGTTTTTTTTCTTGTAAGCTCTAGTCCATTTTTCAATATTACTTTCAACTTCCAAATTCAACTTGATATTGTTGTAATAGTTTGCCTAAAAACCCCACCTCTAGCATTCTCCTATATGTCAGCTCCTGGCACAAAACTAAGAATTAAACTAGAACGATTTTGTCTTTCTTCATGTCTAACCTTGCCTAAACAGCACTCTCAAATGTCTCTCAGTTTGCCCTCAATACCTGAGAGGAATACGCTGTTACATGGATGCCTTGTGTGAGAAGCAGTGTCAGCCTTGTTTAATCTTGTTTGCTGTGGTGTGAGCTGGTTCCCCAGGAGGTGCCAAGCAACTGTAGTCACCCACAAATGCAAGTGCCCTGCAGGTACTCTGATTTTTAGGATCAAATTCTGCTGTAGCATTAATGCTTCCTTTCTTTGAGATTGGGGAAATGATGTTTGCAAATCCTGCCCTAAGATTTCATGTCTGCTTAGGTGTTTGCCTGTGATTTTTTTTCATTCCTATTACTGTTAATCTTTTCTATTTTCCAACTTGATCTGAAACAAGTAATGATTTTAATTGAAACCACCAGGTACAGTGGATTTGGATGATTAGAAAGTCTTTGTATTGCAGTACCTTAATCTTCTTTGAAAACAGTAACTGGGGCCTTGTGCAGCTATGAGATTGAGAAAAACGAAGCAGGAAGGGGAAATTTAATCACATTGCAGATAATTATTTCAGTACAGCATGTTGTGTTTAAACTGTGATAATACAAAAGTATAAAAATGAAGATCATTTTTTTCCTTCAGTTGTGTCAAATCTATTAGAATTTCTTTATCAGAAATTGTAAGTAGTTCGAGGGGAGTGGTATTATTCTGAGACTAACAAGAGTCTCTGCCTTATTCATAGCCCAGAAACTCCATGGGAACCAGTTGACATACACTGCTGTGTCACTCATGTTTGTATAAACAGACAATCAGAAAGACTAAACCTGACCAGATTGTGCTCTGAACTAGCTTGAAGGTCCTTTTTGATATTGTCTTCAGGATGGAAAACTGGAGAGGAGAATGAATTCTTCAGATGCTGGGGAAAAGAAAACAGAACGAGCCAGCTATACTGCATTTGATACTGCTTACAGATCTTTCAGCTGAGTGCTATTCATCTTGCTAAACCTTACCTAAGACCAGGTAAATAACCATGAGCAGTTACTGAAAAGGGATAAAAAAACCTCAACACCTCAAGTCCTTTCAGCATTCAGTCCATCAATCACTCAATACTTTTGAGTAACTTTTAGAGTTTCATCTCTGCTTTAATGAGGCTTAGCTCTGATTTGACTGAGGCTACTTCTAAGTGCAACATCCTCTTTTCAACTACAAGCATTCAAGCTCTTCTACCTGCCTAAGGTTCACTGAAGTCCTGCTGACTTAAATGAGCTCTACATGGCTTAAAGAACTGACTGAGAAGGTAGACCTTTCTCCTTTTCTTATTTTGTCTTTCCTAGTATTTTCTATTTCTGTAGCACTCAAGTTCTAACACAAGTTAGGATGTGTGTATGTGTCTTCAGTGTAATTTCTGGTATTCTAACATTACTTTACTCTGCCCTGTCACTTTAGCTACTGGAGCTTGCTGCCAAGGGCAAAGATGAAGTGTATGGCAAACATTGTGTTCACAGAAGCCTTCTGGATTTTCCAGCCAGCCTGCCAAGCCCAGTGCCTTGTGTAAACTGACTTCATGCAGGATTCTTACTGCAATAAAATCCTCAAGTTTGAAAACTCCCTGGAAAGTGGGACTGTAACACTTCTCTGAAATGTTCCTTTCCAAGACTTCTTAAAACAAAAGCCAAGACCTTCATATAATCACAAAAGTCATCTTCATTTTCAGTAAGTCACAAGCCCACCATTTGTCATTTGTTCAGAATATGCTTGAAGTGTGGGACTTCATGGTGCAAGAAAGGAAACTACAAATGTACTCAAGAAATATTTATGTGTTAGAAAAACTCCAGGAACATGGATACTTTAGTTACTTTGATCTTCTACAGTTTGCAGCCATTCGGGCTGTAAACACAAGATTTCATCTTCTGGTGCCTTTTACATCCGTTGTTCCATCATTGTGTAACAATTAGATGATCCAGTTGGAATTCAGGAGAGAGAATATTTTTTTCTTTGATAGATCCATGATCTCTGAGCAGGCCATTTCCTTTTACATGCCAAAGGATGTAAGCATCTGAATTTGGCATATCTGCTTCAATTAGTACTCCTTTCTAACACAAGGATTTAAAAACCCCTTTCAGCTGTCACCTAAATCAGGAATTATCTAAATTGTTATGCTTTTTACCAGGAAACATCCGAGGTATCTGAACAGCTTTTTATATCCTACATGCTTATTGCTCTTCCCTTGTTTTTTTGAAGGGGTCAAGTGCCCAAAATCCTAGCTGTCTCGAGTCCATGTGCTGCTTGGCCCTCAACACACAAACAGCAGATGGCAGCAGGGATATGTGCTCTCCTCCTAATAGCCTCCCTCCAACCTTCCTTAGGATGTCAGGGATTGCTCTGCTGCTCCTAGAGAAGGGTCTGCTCTGATCTGTGAACAGTCCACATGTTCCAGGCCATCAGCTGACATGAGTTTGGTCCTTATTCCTTTTGAAAATGTTCCAGATGGAAGAATATTTGAGCATTTACTAGTATTTGAAAGCAAGCTAATGACCCTGTAGTCTTAAAGAGATCCTCAGTTGTAGCTATGAAACATCTGCTCCAAGTGACCCTGGGAAAGCACTGAAGCATTCATTACTCAGTAGCTTGTTAATGTTCTAATGGTCAAAAAGACAAGCATCATGAATTTGAATCGACCTGGATTTCACTTGGGACAAGAAAGAAAAATCATTGAAACTACTCAGATGGCTGCAGAATTTGCCAGGAACTTGGAGACCTTGGTTTCAGCTCATTTTCCAATATGTCCCTAATTAAATGAAATATTCTTACATCAATGACTGAGACCTATGTTTCAGAAATGCCAGACCATTTTGACTCTCTTCCACACAGTTATCCTCTCACAGTTGTTTTCCAAAACCCTGAAGAAGATTTAAGACTTCTATGGAAGTCAATTTTGTTTACAGGTGGACTGAATTGTGTTGTCTGTTAGAGGTGTGGTATGGTCATAGAATCATAGAATCATAGAATGGCCAGGTTGGAAGGGACCTCAAAGATCATCTAGTTCCAACCTCCCCGCCACAAGCAGGGATGCCAAAACACTAGACCATGTTGCCCAGTGCCACATCCAGCCTGGCCTTGAACACTGCCAGGGATGGGGCAGCCACAACCTTTCTGGGCAACCTGTTCCAGTGCTTAATCACTCTCCTGGTAAAGAACCACCTCCCAATCTCCAGTCTAAACCTTCCCTCCTTCAACTTAAAACCATTCCCCCTGGTCCTATCACACTCTGATCTCCTAAAGATTCTCTGTCCCTCTGTCCTATAATCTCCCTTTAGGTACTGAAAGACTGCTATCAGATCCCCTCGAAGCCTTCTCTTCTCTAGGCTGAACAATCCCAACTCTCTCAGCCTATCCTCATAGGGGAGATCTTCCAATCCCGTAATCATTTTTGTGGCCCTCCTCTGGACTCTCTCCAGCAGCTCCACATCCTTTCTATGCTGAGGACCCCAAAACTGGACACAATACTCCAGGTGGGGCCTCACCAGGGCAGAGTAGAGAGGCAGAATTACCTCCCTAGATCTGCTGGCCACACCTCTCCTAATGCAGCCCAGGATGCGATTGGCTCTCTGAGCCGCAAGTACACATTGCCGACTCATATCCATCTTTTTATCCACCATGACCCCCAAGTCCTCCACTATCGCTCACTGAATTAGTAAAATACAGAGAGTAACATTTTTACTCTCCAGGTATCTTACTGAGACACTGTAAATGAACACTTAGTTAAAACCAGGGCTATATTTATTCCTCAGCAAGACTGTGACTGAATTCAATTACAGTTATAACCTGAATGTCGACATGGGTGCAACTCAAGAGAGACTTTCCCTGTGTTTTAGGGTGTGCTCTCTAGTAGTTGGCATTGAAAAAGTTAAGTGACTAAGAACAGAGTCAATAGAAGGGCAGGTAGCAGGGATAAAAGGAATATCACTTGGCAGTATATTTTTATTTTTTTAACCAGCAGGAAAAACTACAAATGAAGCAGCTGTGCTGTGAAGTAAACACAAGCTGGGGAGCAGCAGAGTAGGAAAAAAAAAATGGATGTGGATCAAAAGATTTTGTTTTCACAAAAAAGAAGCTTTTGTTATTTTATCTTGGTGTCATCTTTTATGTAGAACATCTATGTGTTTCATTTCCAAGCTTTTTTTTTGGACTGCAAAGTACCAAATATTCCAACAGGATAAAAACAAAAAATGACACTTTACCAGAGTGTATAGTTAGGGAAGAGAGGAGGTTCCAGCTGAAATGTCAGCAAAACTGATAGCTTTTGAACACATTTCAACAACAACCAAAGAAGAAAATCAGTTCTAGTATACTCATTATCTGCAGAAGATAAACACACACACAAAAAATTCTGCCAATCTACAGTTTAGTCTAAATCTTCATCTATAAAGGATATTTATTAACACCAAAGTGATTAGAACAAGAGCAAGGAAATTCAAAATATCTGAAGATTTTATGGTTTTTAGCAAGGTCAAAAATGAGTATATACAAGTGCCCTTGAGTTTTCTTAAAACTGAGCTAAAAGTGTTATTACATGTGTTCTCCAGGAGGCAGTAATATGATTTGATGTTCAGTTATCTCTTCCCATTTTGAGCCCTGTCTGGTAGGTGTAGTTCACAAAAGCCTGTACACATGTGGAACTATGATCCACATTATCAAAGACATTTCCACATCTAACACCCAGGGAACTGGAATGAGGCATCTAAAAGACTTTGAAATGTGTTCCATATGCTTTCATGCATACATAACCCAGGCTTGCATCTTAAGCCAGTGCTTCATTACAGCTAGATTATGCTCAAGTTTTGCCTATGAAAAAGTCTCATCTTTGTCAACATAATCCTGCAGCATTCCTCAAAAATGCAAGCAATAAACTTACACTTATCATATATTAGAAACAGCTCATACTGATCTAGAAAATAGAGGGGAAAAAGGAGCCTGCACAGAAAAGGGAGAAGTGTGGCTTATGTACCAACAAGTGCAAAGCTCCTCATCCTTCAAAGAGATTAGCAGGTTTGGGGTTTTCTCTTCAGGATACACTCAGCTAAGGGCTGTGTGAGCAGGAGGCCAGCAGGTTGAACATCTTTCCTGTGGCTGAGCAACTTTGACCTTCTTAAATGCCAATTATTAGGGAGAATTTAACAGGAATAACTCAAAGGCTATGAAATAGGATGATAATTATAAAATTAAACAGATAAAATGAAAAGCTCTACTTTTCCCTTTCTCAGTGCCCCCTTTTCAGCCTTCATGCACTGGCAGCACTCAACACAGCACTCAAACCCCTTCAAAACAAAGGATTTCCCAGAGAGATCATGGGACAGAGGCAGCAATGAACACCACCATTAAACAAATAACAAAGCTGTGGTCTTTGTTTCCTTTGATAAACTGGCCTATGCATACCATATATTGTGTATTGCTTCCCTGTACTTACATCCTTCTGGATGATTCTTTACATTCTCACTCCTCTACTCCTCTTTTTCTCCCTTCTTTTCCCATCCCATTTCTCTGCCTCCTCTGCCCTTGCCACATGCTAACTACTCTACTGCTGTACTCTGATGTACACTTGCTGCTTCTCCAGCACAGCCAAGAAAATATCTCCACTGACTGCCTAATACAAGAGTGTTCCACGTATTGCTTCTCATTGTGCAGGAGCTGGTAGAGTGTGAAAAGGATATACAACTCAAATAGGGAGAGGAATGATGCTTCTCCTAACCCACCGAGAAAATAATTCTGTGTTCTGCTTTTCTTTAATTATGGCAAAACATGAACTATTTCAGTCCCTGTTCTCAGCAAGTCCCAGGTGTGTGGAAAGGGATGATAGAGTGAGAAAATCCAGCAGTAGAAAAGGGTAAAACATAGCCATAGTCATGACTGTAATGAAAGCATAGCTGTAGCTGAGTGTGTTCCTAAGGTCTTTTGTAGAACTTGGGACTGAGATATGGTGGTGGATACATTAAATATATGTTTTAATACAAATTCTTTATAAAGATAAGATCTTCTTTTAATTAAGTGTAGCTAATTAAAGTAAACAACAGATTCCAGCAAGAGCCCATTTGCTGCACTGAGACAAAAACAACCAAATCCTTGTCACACTAAGACTGTACAGCAATGTAAAAATTCCAGGTCAGCTACTCCAACACTTTTCCAGACATATTCATAATTTGATTTCTGTATGTACCTAACAGAGGTCAGGTTTGGAGGGAAACAGAGGTTTGTCAGAGTGGAGGATAGGAAAGAAGTGCAATCTATTCCTTTGCAAGGGACAGACAGTAAGTATTAAACAAAAGGGAGCTCAATTCTGCTACAAAATGCCTGGTGACATTTCCTTTTCCTGGGGGAAACGAAAAGGTGATAAATGCTGTAATACTGCTAAAAATTGTTTCACTTACTAAACCATTTAGAATTTCCTCAGAGAATCAGACATTTCTCTTAATCTGATGTTATAACAAACAAAAATTTTGTCAAAATCTAGGAAAAGAGAATGAGAAAAGCATTGGCAGAAAGCAAGCATAAGATTAAAACAACGTATTCTACTTTTTCAAATCTTCCCAATATTAGGGGACATTTTAAACATGCTACTGTGAAGATATTAGGAGATGGAAATACGACTTAAGCAATAAGGAGACTTTTAATGGATGATGATCTAGCACTTTTGGGAATAGTCTTGCTCACTGCATTGCTTTCTGCTGCTCCACAGGCAACAGCTTGAGAAGTGCTTTACAGCAGCAGCTATTACCTGAGACAGCTATGAAGGGGAAGGAGAGCACTCCTGTGGCTCATGGCCACCTGCACTGGTCTCTTGTGCAATTTGTCCCTTGCCTCAGCCTCTAAGTATCTCCCTGGTGACAGAAAGGTCTGAAGTGGGGGTTCTGGGCAGCCTAGGGGAGTTACAAAGAGCAGGTGGAGAAAAGTTCCAAGGAAAGAAACATGTCTTGAATGTGCTAAAGATGTTTACTTCAGCCCTGCCTTAACTGAATTAATGACTGAAGGGTTTAAACCCTCCACTTCAGTTCCAGATGTGTAAGATGTGCATAATAAATGCTCTTCAACTCGCTGAGATGTTACATAGCTAAATTCATGAAGGAATGTAAAGACCTAAGTTAATGGAGTGAAGGCATCATAAAGATGCCCCGAGGAAATGAATAATTCTGTTTACTTGGGAGGAAGCAAGGGAATAACTCAAAGTATCCCACCAGGAAACAAACTACAAAAAGTAAAAAAACTATCTTAGTGTTAGGTCCAGTCACTGAATAAGCAATTTTTTTCTTCTTTAAGATTTCCCATGGAAACAAATCTTATTGCAAGCACCAAAATTGATACAACCTTGTTTCTTCCAGATTTATGCCTCTTTTTTCATTGACTTTTTAACTGAATTACAGCAACATTTTATTTATCTCCACATACAACTCGATTATGAAGCTGAGGTAACCCATTTTCCCTTCTTTTCCCCCTCCAAGTGTCCTCCAGCAAAGTAGAAACAAAAGAAACCTTATCTTTGTCTACTCTAGCATCTCAAGTATTAGACTAGAGCAATCTATTTCCCCTACTTTATCTCCCACTACCTGCATGTGTATGAGCAGTGATAGCCAAGGGAATGGAAACTTAATCCAGGACAAAGTTACAAGTGTTTATAAGTAAATGTTTCTTATCCTCTGTCATCCATTCGAGCAGAACAGAATTACTTTTGAAACCTCTGTATCTCAAAACTGATTGAAATTCCCCACTGGATATGGAAGTTTTTAAGAGGTGATATCACACTCTGGTAGGGTGATTTCCTAAGCTTTCTTTCTATGGAAATTAGCATGAAAATAGTAAGTGGTTACATAAGAAGGCATGAGGTAATAATACATGTACAGGAAGAAAAGAAAAAAAACCAACAACAAAACCCTAAATCAGGTTTTCTCAGGCTTTTGAGTCTTCAAAGTCTGCAACTTTCATATTCAGTTAATATAATTTTGAATATCTCTATCTATTTATATATTTAGAATATATATAATCATATTTTGCTTAAGTGTATACACTTATATACACAGATATGTGCAAGGCAATGCAGTCATTTATATATGTACAGATATGCAGTTATACATCACTGGGTTATAATATTTGATTTTAATATCATTTATGCAGCTGGACTAACTGATCTTCAAAAACTATTAATTCCCAGCTATGATCTATAATACTTCTCTGGGGAAAAACTGCAGTGCAAAACTAAAAAAAAAAAATAAGAGGCTTATGCTTTACCACTGTTGTCTGCTGTAACAGAAGTTCTGTTAATTGCAAACTGGGGATTCCACCATTAAGATTTCAGTAATTGTGATATCACTTGGGAAGTAAGTAATAAATCTTCTTTGTAAAAGCAGCTTAAGTGACAATTGTTCATCTTTATATAGAGAAAAAGATATCTGCATGACATGAAGTAGTGTGTTACTGCAGTTAAAAAGCCTTCTGCAGAAAGCTTTTTTTCTTTTGGCCTGTGAAGAAAACACAAGTAGGTGACTCTAATGATCAACATTCATTATTTAAGTGGTTTAGGTGCAAGCTGCACTGCTCAGATATTTAGGAAAATAAAACTCTCTTTGCCCCAGAGAATGTACAATCAGTCTTAACTGAAATTGATGAAAAGGCTGTGAAGGATATTGAACTGGGATGCATGAGCAGGAAAGGGCAGAACTGGGCTAGAAGTTCCATGAAGCTATCACAATACACAGCAAGGATTTAGAATTGTAGGACTGGACAAAAGCAGGATTTGTCACTGCTTACTGACCTGGTCTGGCTTCTTTTCTGCTTAGCTGGCTTGTGGTTTTGGGTTTTTTCCCCTCATTGAAATGTCAGATAAAATACTGTTTCCAACTATTTGAGACAAAAGCCAAGGAAACAAAAGGATAAAATCACCAAACTGCCAGGGTTGTTTACATGTAGATACCTGAATTTAGACACTTTTCCTACTTATGTAACAGAGTAGGTAGGATCCTCTGCACCACTGAAGTCTCACTCAGGTTTTTGGCGGGCTTTGGTGTAATTAACACAAAGAGGCATTTTGCTTCAATTTACTTGAGGCAAATTTTCTCCCTAGTGATATAAGGGTGAACTTATCATTAAGTACTTGTTCTAGTTTGAGTCAAAACAAGGTATTCCATGCCATACATGTCATATTCAGGCTCTGAAACTCCCACACCAAGCTTGGGCCTTAGGGTCTCTTACATAAGGCCTAAGATCCAAGCAAGGCAGGTGCATGACTAAGCTATTTAACACCTTATTAACAGCCAATACAAAAAGGAGAAGTTAGGGCTTCTACACTTACTGAAAGTTGAGCTCCTGAGCCATCTGTGGTGGTGGACAAGTAGCTCTTCTGATGAGGAGCAGAAGCCCAGCTCTGCTGTTGCAGGACTCTCTCTGTTCTGCCTTTGATCTCAATCTGAGTTCCTGAGTCCGGTCCCAGGATCCAGCTCCTGAGTCTGGTTCCTGCCTGCTGGTGAGTCCTTCTGCTACAGGATCAGTGGTGATGGTACATCTATATTTCATTATTACATTTAAAGCTTTTTCTTCCAGCTACTAGAGTACTTAAAATGAGTTCTTAACTGCCCTTTTCCATTACTTTTTTATTAGAAATTTCCATTGTATGCACAGTTATTTATGTATGTCTGTCTTTCCTTTCATAAAAATAATAATCAAGAAAATATTGTCCCTGAGAAAAGAAAGGAAAGAAGAAAAATTCTGATGCTGAAGCTAAAGGGATGCTGCTCAGTTGATCAGGGCACAAAATTGATTTACCTTTAAAGATGTTTCATATTATATCTCTTTATTTCCAGACACCCAAACGTGGTTCTTTTGAAAATCAGTCTTCATTGACAAATGTATATGACAAAGTAATAACAAATGGGGCTGGGAATGGCTCCAAGGGGCATGCTTATTGCTGTCTTCTCAGAACACCCGAAGGCACTCTTAAGACCTGCTTCATTATCTTTGCTGACAGTAAACTTGCAAGCCCAAATCCCTACTGCACTTTGAAAAGCATCTTCCAGAGCACTCAAGACCCATATTTAAAGCCATGATTGTTGGTTTAGTGCAGCCTGTGGAAACATAAAATCCTGCCAAGCATTCCTGGTTAGGCCACCCATGAGGTAATCATTTGCATGAGAAGTTACTGAAGGCTCCTGGGACCTCTTTTTTTAAAAACAGGTTGGATGTAGCCAAACAAATTATGATGATCAATAAGAGCAGAAAAGATATTCAAAGGCATGAATGCCAACTGTATATCTTGCTCCCATTCACTTTCTGCAGAAATTAGGCATGTAAATGACATCTGAGGCTTTGAAAAGCTCCACCTGCTAATTTCAAAGCACAGGATGGTACCATGTTGTAATAAATTGGAAAGTATGTCATTCTGAACAAAAGACATCTTGGACTACTAATCTGCTGCTAGCTCATCAAAGAAAAATATCATTGGAAATGTATTCATTAAGTTAGTGCATACATTTAGTTCTGTTGTGGTGTAAAAGCTGTGGTTTCTGCTGATTGTTAAAAATATAGGAAATATATCCCCTAACATTACAGGAAAAAACATTAGACAGGATAATTCATGTGCATAAAAGCATAAAGAAGCATAATTTACAGCTGGTGTGTGAGACATTTAGGCATTTTAAAGAGTTTCTACAACAGGCTATTGCCTGTTTAGGACACAGGAAAAGTTTTCCTGCTTTTTCACAGGCTTGCTTACCTTACCACTTTATCCTCACAAAGCAAGGGTGACTTAGGCTAAACATTGTAAAGCCATCTGTGAGGATTAGCATATCACATCAAAATGTGTTCTTCCTGCATAATCTGATGTGTGCTGGGAGAATTACAAGACAGCATGATGAATTAGGCTCACCTATTGTAAGAAATGGAATACACGTACTGATGGAAACCTTCAAATGAAGCTAAAATAGCAGCTGAGATCCTGTTCATCTTGACACTTATGAACTTGTACTTCACTCCTTGTAAAAAGGAAGGCAGCTGTGGAAATTGAAGCTTTTTACTTAGTAATATTGAATGCAAAAAAAAAAAGAAACTCTGGAGAGTAACAGAGGTGAGAGCATAGTCTGGAACATGGCTCTGAACTCAAAGGTGTTGTGCTTAGCTTTCAGGATATTATATGTCAGGAGAATTAGTGTGACATTACATAGACATGATTTGATTTACTTTGGCTCCATGGAAAGAAGTAAGGGTTAGTGTAGCTGCTTTTGTGCTGAATTTTCTAGCAGTTGTTAAATCAAACTACTGAGGCCACATTTTTGAAGCCCTGGTCAGAAATATGGTCAAGACATGGCATATGTTCCTTCCCATCTGCTCTTCTATTTCTGTGGCCAGTAAGAAAATGCAGGCTTTGTATGCACCCTGGGAACACACTTCTTTCTGCTGGGGTGCTGTATGTTGTTTTGAGAGATTTGCAAGTGGTCAAATGGCATGTCATTGGTGCAGAACTCCTGAAGAACCTCACAAAATAGAGTGACAGAGTAGAAAAATGTTTTGCAAGAGTGTAGATACATGTTTTGCAACAAATGTAAGGCAATGAAACTGTGAAAAGAATAACCTGAACCATGGTTACAGGATACCAAACTCAGAACTGCCAGACATAGTTCACTGAGAAGATCCCAGAAGCAGCTGAGAGATCAATTCAATATGCAACAGCTGGCAACAAATCCAGAAAATGTTTGATGTTATTTGGAAAGGTACTGAGAACAAGACAAAGGACGTTATGTTACTGCTGTTTAAAACATTTGTTTGACCACATCTTGATTTCTGTGAGGTTCTGGTCCCTGAAACTCAAGAAGAATGTAGTAGAATTAGAGGGTACAGAGGAGGGAAGTTAAGATGATCACAGTGATGGAGAATCTACCTTACAAGAAGACACCGAAAAGGCTGGAAATTTTCAACTCAAAGAAGAAAAGGTTGATGGAAGGGGAGATAAAGATTTACGAAATTATTAAAGCAGCAGATAAAAAGAATGAAAAATTGCTATTCACCATACCACAATGCAGGAGCTAGAGGATAGTCATCAAAACTATTCAGAAATCAATTTCAAATTGATAACAGAATATAATTCTTAATACAGAGGGTAATGAACCTCTGGAAGTTCTCATCAAAGGAAGTTGTGTATGTGGATAATGTATCAGCAGGTTAAACTCGTTACACAGCCATGGACAACAGGTCTCAAGAAGATACCTCTGACAACCCTAATACCATAATCCTGGATGGGTAGATTATAACAGGAAAGTACTGAAAAAAGTACCAAGATTGATATATACACTCCAAGCAATATCTTCTTGTGTCAGTCTGAAACACACCACCAGCCTTGATGGACCATCAGTCTGAGTTAGTAGGATATCTCCAACATCTTTATAATCTCATAGATAAGAATTCTGGGTAATAATATAAAATTAATTATATGCATAAATATTGCAGGTTACAGCAGGCTGTAGCCCAGGTGGTTAGTCACTGTATATAGTGAGGTATTTGCTGATTACATGCAGAAAAGCTACACAGTGTATCTAGAGACAGGTGATACACAGCCCACTCTCCAGTGAGAAGGTGGCAGGCAGGCTGGCTGTTAGCTTCCAGCATCCTGGCTCCAGCAGACAGCAATCACTCTCCTAACAAAGTCAGCAGGTAGAGCAAAAGAACTGCAATATGTTTTAAAGCACTTCTCAAGAAGGGAAGGAAGGGCAATTCCCAGAATTGCTGCCAGGCAGATTCTGTGGAGGGAGCTGAGAGATATTCAGCCTTCTTGGATCCAGGAAAGACTTACAAAAAAGGGCATGTGTACACATTTTGGGTTTACTGGTTTTGTGATACTCTTTTATGGAAAACATTTTAAGTAAATATTATATGGCTTTTAGAAGAGACCTTGATCACTGTATGAGTTATTATTATTGCCTCAGAGGGACAATGAGTGCAGGATCTCTGCTTGCCAAGAAAATCACTGTATGTTCTGGGGAGTAAAGGCTAGATCTCATCTGAGGGTAGGGGATAAACATGATCCCATGCAGAACCAGATGATGAGAAGCCAGAGGCAGTAGGGTGAGGACGGTTGTGTCGTTCCTGAACTGAAGGTGGAAGGGTGCCTTTCAGCTAACAGCCAGGCTTGAATACAAGGCCTGATGTATGCTACTAAGTCATAAATTTTACCCACAACTCTGTCAAAAAGACCAGCTTGTGCCAGAAATAGTTTCTACCCATGAGAACTGAAGACAATACCGGTATGACCGACGGTAGAGAAAGAGATAGACATCTGTTTTACAGAGAGAAGACAAACATGGGATGATAAAAGGCTTGTCCAAAATAGCACAGGCAATTCAGCCAGAATTAGGGACTGAGCCCTAGATTTCTAAATCCTTATTTGAACCCTCAAGCCCAGGACTTCTTTCCTATTAACAGTAACACTGTCATATTAGGCAGGCACATAGCCATCTGGACAAGTTAATACGTTGTGTTAGAATGACTCTATATAATCAATCAGCTGCAAGTGAGCATCTGGCATAATAATCATCTTGCTTTCCTTTCCCTCTGCTTGTTTTCTTGTTTCCCTAGCTGGTGATTTCTTCCTTTTGTAGAAAAGCTTCATCATTCTATCTTCAAGGATTAGCTGACACAGAAAATTATAACAGAAGCTTGCTGGCACTATGATGGAATATATTTTTACAGAAAAAGCTTTTAATAAGCTAACATCTTTCCATGCCCTCCTCAGCTGTCATACGTATGCAGCTCTTTTATATTACCAGAAGAACTGAATAAGTAAGCAAAAGAAAAATACCAACTGATGTTCATTCATAGTTTTAATGACATTTGCTTCAGTAATGTTTGTGCCTCTTCTTGTTTCAGTGTTACAGAAAGATTTTAGCCAGTCAGTTTACTGGAATTGATGACTGGAAGGGGAGAGGAAAAATAAAAGGGGAGACAAAAGAGAGAGACTAACAGACAAAGAGATATCTTCAAAACAGGACAATCAAATACAATTTACCAGGCAGGTGGTATAACCAGGACACACAGAAACTCAAAGCAGCCTTTGCTCAACAATTGTCTCACTCATCCCCCTCATAACTTTCCTACTCACATAATACCTCTTCATACTTTTTTCATGGTTTGTTCAATACATACACTAATACATTTAGTCTATTTAGTTTAAAAAGGGGAAGGAGGAGGAATTATAGGGGCAAAATCCCAAAGCTCTAGGCCTGCTGAGTATCCCCATCCCATTTAGAATGAGGCAATGGAGGCAAAAGAGTGTCCTGAAGAGTAAGAAAACACAACAATTTCTGTCTTGTATGACTAAATACAACACAGTCTGTATTTAAAGCATTTCTGTCAATCACAAGCTTGAAAAAAAAAATAAAAAATGCACTCATCAAATGGAAAAAATGGTACATGTAAGGAAGCTACAATTTGCTCATGGATATTTCATGATCTCAGAAAAATGCCAAACTCATCAGATAAATTGTTTGCTGTGAATTATTCACTTGGGTCTAAATTGCTACTCTTTCATGCAAATGCAATGGAGCCCTGTGACTTCTTGTCATCAGATTTGCTCTTTGGGATCTGCATCACATTCACTGTTCTTAACAAAAAGAGCTTTGTGCGACAGCAATGTAAGAGTAACAAAAGGATTGTGTTCTCTTTTCCTCCTGTTTTTAAATTACCTTCCCCCACATTCATATAACTTTACCTTTCACATACAGACCCTGATTCAGCAGAAGATTTCAACTTCCTGGCCTGTAGTTAAACAAGGCTGCAGAAAGATCTTAAAATAACAGAAGAAACAATGTATGGCAAAGGACATGCTTCTTTCCCCTGCTGAACATTGACATGTTTTCTAGCTGGTTTGAACTTTACATTCCAAAGGCAAATATTTCTGACAATTAATCTAAGCACAGCCAGCTTCTGACAAAGGCCCTGTTATTGCCACCCTCGGAGAAGCAGTAACTTAGCAGCCCACTAGAGCACAGCCCTTTCTTTCTCCTTGCAGATCAATATTTGGCATTGCATAAGAAACATGCTCAGGTAAGTAGACATCAAAGAAATACTGTAGGCAAGAAAAACAAAAGATTAGAGAAAATAACCTTACTACTGGAAAGAAAATGTAGAGAAGCAGTAAACAAATTATACTAAATGCCTGTGATACACTCAGTTGAAAACGTTAGGTCCAAAGTTTGAACCGTCTTTGACACTTGGCCCATCCAGAACCAGAGGGCTTTCTGTTGGCAGTTTAAGATGTCTGCCTTCCTCTATTGTCTGTTATATATGAATACACCTACACAAAGCACTTCTTTTCCCCTCCCAGATGATGCTCTTGTGACAAAAGATGAACTTGTATTTCATTGCCATGTCCTCGCCAATCTCCTTCAGCATTTTTGAAAAGGGACTAAAGTTGCAGAGTGCTTAGAATGGTACTTATGTTTTTATGTTGTGCTGCTTCAGTCCTTTGCCTTGAGAAGGGTACTTCAAACATAAAAAAGGTACCATAAACCAGTGTACAGCTGATGAACTTCAAATCTGCACAACTAACCGTGATTAATAGAGATAGAGGTTAACAGCCAGTGATTGTACAAGAGTTGCTGGTGAAAAGAGAGGAAGAAAAAGAGATCCAAGACACCATAGTGAAAAATAAATTATGCTGACAAAAGTTGCAAAATATGTATCTATAAATGTTAATTATCTGCCTAAGATAAATGGTGGGTCAATGCTGGAGAATACTATTTGCAGTAGTGAAAACCAGAACAGTCCTTTCTTACCAGGTAGCAAGAGCACAGTGTGTCTTTGTTTGAAACAAAAGTAGAGAAAGTGCCTAAAAGCATTGCCTTTTTGTACTGTATCCCCAGATAAGTATCTTACTTTTCCCACCATTCTGTCTCCTGACAGCAAGTATTCTGAAGGAGTAACAGAACTTAGGGAGCAAGAGTGCTCTCTTATAAATAAATAGGTGTCAGTGTGGACACATCAAATGTAATTAGGGTCATGTTCTGCATATGGAATCTTCTTAGGCTGCTTCATCCCAAGTTGCATGAAAGACTGTCTTCATCTGTGGTCATACAGCATGAGTCTACAGCTGCCAGAGTCAATGGGGAAGTGCCCACTAGAAACATGGAAAACCTGTCCTTCAGCTGATTTGTCCAGCTCTGGCCCTGCAAGACTTTGTCTTTCTGGTGTGAGGCTTCTGTGGTAGCTGATTGTCTAATAAACATAAATATGGAGACTGAAAAAAACCTTCATTGAATCACTCTGCAGTCTCAAATGCCACATATTCTGCTGCTGAGCTAATGATCCAGTATAGAGAAATATTTCTAAGTAAAAAGAATTACTTTTTTTTTTTAAATAGTATATCATGTAGTAAGTAAATCAGCAAGCATGCAAGTTTTTTGTTAGAGAAATTCAGCTCAAGACAAAACTAAATGTCATGGATTACTTCAAATTTAAGGAAAAAACCAATTAGGGTAGTTTTTAAAGGTCTGAAGAAGGAGTTTACATGAGAGACCTCCACATGCCAGTGAAGAGATACTGGACTGTTTCAATAATTGTCTGCACAGAGGAAAGTGAAAAAGTTCCTGCCTCTCATATGTCCTTTCACATATAGCCACAATATTCCTTCAGAAAGTTACCAAATAACATTTCAGCAAAACATATAATGGTAACTTAGAGAAGCTACCATGAAACTAAATAAACTTTCAAACCCATTTATCAAAATAGCTACATTTCTCATTTCAAAGCAAGTGGCAGATAATAAATATAGATCAAAGGAAGCTAGTCAGTATATAAAATGTTGTACTAAATGAAAAAATTATACACGAAATAACATTACATATATTTATAGCACCTTCACAGCTCTGGTTATTTATAAACTGAGCTTTATTTTCTACATTGAACATTAACAGCTATCATATCTCATAACTATAACCCTTAGGGAAATAATCCCCAGAGTTCGAAGATCTATAGAGGTTTGGAGACAGTTCTAACCACTGTCCAGAAATGAGATGTGAATCCTTTCAGATTCTGAAGTCATTTGAAATGAGATTGGAGTCTGGAAGCACAATTTGCTAGGCAAATACAAGCTTGAAACCAAGTTCAGTAAAAGCCTTCAACCATTCTGCTGCTGAGCACATGTAGACCTCTGAGATCTCTTTTTCTGAGGTAGAAGAAGGGGTCTGCTTCCTCCCATCAGGAGAGAGGCATTTCTGTTGCTTCAGGTGGTGCTGCTGGGTAAAGCCACAACGCTGAGCTGTGGCTGCAGATTGTCTACTCAGCTGGATCAGCTGGACAATATTACATGCTAGGTCTGAACGGTAAACAGCAACAAGGTATCTATGTTTCTTCCCTGTTTTATGACCTCAGCCCATGACCTCAGAAGCCTCTTCTTCACTGTTACTCTTGTAAGGGTTATTGGATTGATATGCCAAAGACAAGCCTTGTCTATATAGGAGACATAAGCCCTTGCTGAGTGGCTGAGACTTGACAAATGTCTAGATGCACTCACTACTGCTGCTTTTGGGACACTATAAAGAGTAGTATCCATACCCCTTCATACCCACCCTGCATGTCAATCTTCTGCAATCCGCAAGAAGTGACAGTGACAACACAAGGAGTTATTTTCTTCTTCTCCAGCTAGTTTTAGTGAATCTTGTGCATTCATGCACAACAGTCCTCTTTTCAAACCTGACAGGAAATAAGTATTTTTCTAGTGTGCAGAAGTCTCCTTTTAGCAAAAATTCCCCCATTGTTTTGGCTTTCATAACATGCCTTGTTCCTGCTGGCTCTTTGATCTCCTTCCATTCCTGTAGTAAGGATTGAAATGTTACCTTGGAATTATGGAAAGTAAACTATAGAAAGCATTTTGCATCCCTTAACATCTTGAGGATGTAAGACTGTCAAATTTGCACAGAGTTTATTTGATAACCTAGCATTATTTTAATAGACTTTTTAAAATGTCAGATGTCATTTTTTCACTTAATTTTTCAGGATAATTAACTACTTGGACATGAGTATATTACAGAGATAATTTTAAATGTTCTATCCATTCAGAAGCTTAAGCCTGAAGTTTTATTAGAGTTTATTTATAGTGTATCTGGAAATAAATATTAAAACTGTACACAAAATTGCATGAAAATACTATAGCTTGTCAGTTTTGAAGTGCTTAATGCAAATGTATCATTTCTACAGATTCTGGCACTGTCTCCTGCATCTGAAAGGCTCATTTAAGAACATGTGTTTTAGATAGGGTTTACATCAAAAATACTAATAAAACAAAGCCAGGCAACAGGAGAAAAATGTGTATTTATATGTGAAGTAAATGAAAATTTATTTACTTGAATGTAAGGAGAAAAACAGGGAATGAAATGAGAAATCTTTGGAGTTAATTACTCTGTCCTTGTAAACCTTGCAAACCTATGCATAAAGCCATGTTTATTTGTCTGTGGTCCCTGCAGAGGGATGCAAGTAAGAAAAAAAGGTATGGCACCAAGATGTTCAACCTACCTTTTTCCTCACTCCTGTATTGATCCTAACTGAGAAACTGCTGTATGTTTAGGAGTCTGGGATCCACATGGCAGCTAACCTGTGTAGGTGAAAGCCTCTGCTGTGCTTCATATCCCCCATGGCCCTCAGGCCTGTGTTGTGCTGCACACTGACTTTTGCCACAGGATAACCTTGCCCAGATCATTGCAACCTGCAGGCAGCTCCCACCTGGCCAGAACACTAGCATTTGTCCGGCCTTGCCGTATGTAAAAGGGCAGTAAGAAGTTCTCAGGAGAACATCTTGTAGGATCAGAATTGTTTTCTTGTAAGGAAATTATATATTGGCTTGAATGACCAAAAGGGAAAGCTTCTCTCCACACACAGTATCTACTCTGATCTGTGCACTGTGCTGTGGGAAAATCTATCCAGGCTCCATCTGATGCTCCAGGAATGTAGTGTGGACCTAGTATTCACTTGCTATCTATGCTTTTCTTATTATTCTTATTAAAGCAGTTATCTTGTTGTTGAGTCTTTCTTCCTGAGGTTCAGACAGGAGCCTGCACCACCCCTCTGTTCCCTCACCTCCCCATCCTGGTGCAGAACAGCTTCCAGATGAACTCAGTCTAATATAATCCCATGTCTAGGTTTGAGTCAAAACAAAGTTTTCTATGCCATGTACATCGTGTCCAGTGTGGGACTGGGATCCAGTCCCTGAAACTCCCACACCAAGTGTGGACCTTAGGGTCACTTACATAAGGCCTAAGACCTGAGCAAGGCAGGTGCCATTTAACACCTAATTAACAGCCAATACAAAAAAGGAGAGGTTAGGCCTTCCACACTCACTGAAAGTTGAGTACCTGAGCCATCTGGGATGGTGGACTGGTAACTCTCCTGGTGAGGATCAGAAGTCCAGCTCTGCTACTGCAGGACTCTGTCTGTTCTGCCTTTGATCTCAATCCAGTAATTCCTGATTCCAGTTCCAGGATCCAGCTCCTGAGTCTGATTCCCATCTGCTGGTGAGTCCTTCTGCTACAGTATCATTGGTGATGTAGTTGCTATGAAGAGGGGTTTGGGTATGGTAATGGTTTTGCTTGTATATATTATTTTTTCATTTTCTTGTTATTTTTTGTTTTCATTTCCCATCCACAAGTCTTTCTCTCTCTCTCTGTTAATTCCCTATTTCCCTTCCTAGAGTGGACAAAAAGGGGATAATAGAGAGTGTCTATCACTGGGCTAGTGGTTAGCTCAGTGCTAATCCTTGACATCTCATTAAAAACAAAACAAAACCAAAATCACTATGCCACTCCCAAACACTATCTCCAAGCATTCCTCCCAGTGATGGCTCCTCCTAAATTAACACTCTAACATTGCATTAAGGCTGGGAGTATGAGCTAACCACTGCCTCCATCCACTCTGACAGGATGGCAGTAGTGACTCTGTCTATTTGAAGAAGGCACAGGCAGTCTATTGGCAGGATATCAGTGCATTCCATTACAGCTGCTGCACAGATATCTATAAGAACTCTTTCTGTTTCATTTCAATTGGAATTAATCCATTAAGGACAACAGTGAAAAATATGACTTCCAAGTAAAGTGCCCTGTATCCTATTAGATATGTAATCAATCATGGGCAGGGAATAATATTTTTATTTGAAGTTCACTAATAAAATTAGCAATCATTTCAGAACATCACTGCAGATTTAAGTCCCGTTCATAGGTTCTTAGAAAGTGAACCTTCAGTACCATCAAATTCAATTGTTTTAGTATCTATCTCTGCTAGAGAGACTAAAATTAAATTTACCCTTTTCTTGTACCAAATCATGTTTCTCAGAGGAGCTTTGAAAGGTGATTGTAATTAAGGCTGCCTGCACACCATCCATATTCCTCTTAATTTTGCTAAATTTTAGCCACTCTTTAATAGTGGTAAAGTGGCCACCAATCAGTTTGATATATACTAATTTAAAAGTGTTTGACCTTGCAATTTCAGTATCCTTTCATTAATAATGAATAAATGAGGCCTACTTACAATGGTCAAAACTCTGCCATTTGCACAGAAAACCTTATTTCCCTCTCAGGTATTCAGCTATTAGTGCACTGAGATTTTATATCATTACCCACTCTGTTGGGTGTTTTAACCAGAAACTCCTTCTCAAACACAGGAAGGCTTCTCCTAGCAATTCTAGTGTCTGTAATGCAGACAGGAAACATTAATATCAGGCTAAAAAAAATCTGTAATGTCAACACTTTGAAGCAGAACTGCTTACATTAAAGTCATTACCAAGAGAAACTGGCGTATGCACTGACATCAAACATTCTAAAGCCACATTCATTCTTCTAGGAGAAAAGCTATATATAGTGGATCACTTTTTTGGAAGTAGATGCATATTTAACAGGAAGATTTTTTTTCCTATTAACATAGGAAATGCAGTCAGAAAGATTCTGGGTGGAAAAGTGCAGCAGCATCTGAGAATTTGGTGGAGCTGGTCTGATGAGATACAAGTCACTGGAACAGCAGTGTGACTATATGCCCATTAATTTATCAGGTAACTGTTGGTTATTTCTGTCTCTGATCTGGTGACTATGAATTATTTATGCTTCATCCATAGTTTGTTATAACAAGTGTTAAGCAGTCAGACAGTTATGAAATGTTTAAATGCACAGAATAACAACATGACTAATGCTCAAGTGAAAAACAGGTTTGGGGACATCAGGTTGAATTTGCACCCACTGAAACAGGATTACAGCACACAGAAATTTTCATGCAGATTCAGCATGCAGAAATATGTACACACACGTCTGCATAATCTACATGTACATGCATTCATACAGGCATGCATAATAATTACCTGCAAAGAGGCAAAGTATATAACTACAATCACATCTTCATTTGATTTTACAAGCACTAGAGATAATCTTTGAGTATACAAGCTCTATATATGGTATATGCTGAATCTTCATCCTACGGTGTATGATGAACACATAACAGAATGATGCATTGAGAGTACACACACCCTTACATAGATCCAGAACATGTCATTGCAGCCTTCTAGGTTCAGGTCAGGATAGCATCTCTTTTGTGCCCTGCTTCTTAATGACTGGTAAATTACTGAATAACTTATTCATAGGTTTCAAAGCACTTCACAAAGGTCATAGAATCATAGAACAGTTTGGGTTGGAAAAGAAATGGAGAGAATCTCCTCCCTCAACCTGCTGACCACAATTCTCTTGATGCAGTCCAGGATTCCATTGGCTTTCTGGGCTGTGAGTGCACATTGCTGGCTCATATTCAGATTTTTATCCACCAATACCCTCAAATACTTCTCCACAGGGCTGCTCCCTTTCATCCTCCAGCCTGTCCTGATGCAGGGTATAGCCCTGACCCAAGTGCAGGACCTCACACTTACAGGTGCATTGTTGAACTTCATGAGGTTCACCCAGGCCCACCTTTCAAGCCTGTTGAAGTACTTCTGGATGGCATCTCTTCTATCCAGTGTGTCAGCTTGGTGTTGTCAGCAAACTAGATGAGTGCTCTCAGTCCCACTGGCTATGTTGCTGACAAAGATGTTAAACAGTATTGTTCCCAATACTCACCCCAGCAGATGGCTGCCTAGATAGCTCTATACTACTTCAACTCACAGATATGTAGAAGATATGCCTACACTGTTTAAACTCTTTAACTACATGCAACTAACCATGCCATCCTTCATGCAACAACCTTAATTGAGATCTAGTCCTGCAATCCCATTTTATTTCTCCTTCTTAAATCCGAAGTTGTCTTAAACCTGTGCTGACCTCTTTCCTTTCCTGACTGCCAAACGTTAGAAATGAACTCGGTCCCTCTGTGGGCAGGAGGTAACCCAATTCCCAGAGCTAGCCGCTAGAGGTCAGGCAGGATATGACTGATGGGCACAAAGAGACGGGCAGAGTCTGCTCAGAGCAGTGAGCATAGGAAATCAGGGACACTTACCTAGCAAGATTTAAACATTCGCCACTTTTCCTGTCAGAAAGCGAAACTGTGCTCATGAAAACTGATATAACCAAGATAGGTCACATGCACTGGGGTGAAGGTAATGGTAAGGAAATAAAGTTTAATTAAGTCACTGAAGGCTCTGGCAAACCTGTAACACGAATTGTTCCAACACTGTGTGTCAGAATACTGCAGGAATCTTACAATAGTCTCAACAGGATAACTAAGTAATGCTCAGCGTATTCTGTCAGATTGCTTAAGTCCTGCATATGTCACACTTCAGAAATACAGCTGCTAATGTTTGTGATAGGTACAGTGACATAGTGTACAGCCATCATTACTGTTAACAGACTGCAACTCTTCCACAGTGTTGGAACAATTCATGTTACAGGTTTAGCAGAACCTTCAGTAACTTTATTAAACTTTATTTCAATTATTAAGGTGAAAGATATCACTTTAACCTGTTTAAATTAGGATGCCATTTATTTCTCCCACTTCTCACTACAACCATAGAGAATGCAACAAAAACATCTCGTGGGAAGATGGAAGGAGCAGCATTGCCACAGAATACCTCTCCAGATTGTACTGTACTGGAGATCCTCCTCAAATTGAGAGCAAAATGTTTCAGAATCCATACAACTCATGTAACAAGAAGAGATACAGACCCACTCAAGGAAGCTATGGCCTTTTGCAAAAGAAGGAGAATCTAGCCCAAACTGTTACATAAATAGATTATGTTAAGAGCATTACCACAGTTCTGCCTCTGTTAATATGAAAGGATAGTCCAAGTATTAAATAGCAAATGGAAAGCAGAAAGAAAGAAAAAGAAAAGAAAATGTGAGCAAGCTAGAAAACAAACCTCCAACTGTTGTTGCCTCAAACTGAGGGAAAGGATAATTATTGTGAAAGAAGAACATTTTTGTTAATGTACATCTCCAAACTTTTCCAGCTTTGTACCAGGAATAAGTATCTGTAGTGCAGCTAAGGCCTTTCTTACATCTGTTTCCAAACATTTAGTTTTTTTGAGACAGTCTGCAAAACCAGGATACATTCCATTTTTTTATTTTAAGAAATATACCTTTCAACAAAGTATCCTAACTCTTTTTTTCTTTTTCTCTAAATTTGTGTCTAAGGATGAGTAGTAACAACCATAAAACCATAATTGATTCCTTACACTTATCTATCCTAAATCTCAGCATATGATTGTCTGAAACAACCCCAAAACCCATATATTTACAATTTTTTTCTCTGATCTAGCATCTTTCATCTGAGATTCTCAAGGCTTTTCACACTTGTAGAAAAATATTGGGTTATGGATGGGAAAACAAAAGCACAGGAAATGATGGTTTGGACAACAGTGTCTCCCTGTGGCACCATGACTGTTACTTTTATTGTTTGTTGTTTGTCAAGCATTGCTAGTGAACAATGCAAAAGCCAAGAAAATAAGGAAGATAATGTCCTTGCCTTCATATATATAGAAGCAGAGGCTTAGTTTAGCAATATATGCAAAATGTTCCTCAAAGTATTGGAGTATTTAACTCAGCACAAATATCCATAACAGCAAATTTTGCTCTATTATATCAAAGGTCTTTCATTTATCCTCTGATGCTCACAGGACAACCTAGTGTACCTGTGAACAACCTACATAAAGCCAGGATCATAGTGGTTTGAAATGGTACAGCCCCAGGTGGAACCAGTGGTCCCAATTTTATTATGATACTTAATGGAATATTAACATACATGTTTCATCAGTATTTTCAAATGTTCAGATGCTAAATTCTCTCTATATAATCTGTATGATTAATTTGAACATTCTAAACTTGAAAATTGTGGGTTTGATTAAAGATGATTTATTTCATACTTTGTGATCACAACCTATGGACTTCCTAGAATAATGATAGCTTACAGTAAACACACAGACTATATACACTGTAAAATCTGTGTAAAATATTCCAGCAGTTGCATTTACTTCTACTTCTTACAACTAGATCCGTAAATACCGTTCCATAAAACACTCAAAGGGCACAAACATAACATACTTCAGCTTAATGTAGGTGATATAAATGCTCATGTTTTAGTTTCCTTTTGTAACATGGATGGTTCATTTTATGATTTGGGTTGAAAGTGGAGGGTTTCAGACAGGGCTTAAAGCACCAAAAAAAAAATCACGAGACTATTCTAAAATGAATAAGAGTTGGAAGCCAGAAGTCAATGTCTCTCCTGGTTGCAAAATTTTGCCACCATGGAAAAAAAGAGAGTTCCAGGAAATTCTCAGCTGAGCAAGGGTAAGGAAGCCCTAACACAAGCTGAAGTACACCGTCCATGAATTAAAAACTGCAGATCTAACAAGCAAAAGCTCCAGAGGCAGCTTTCTCGGCTGTGTAGAAACTCAAAGGGTTCACAGCATCTTTGTAGGTTTTTCAGACAGAGCTATTTCCTACTAAAAGTAGACTTATAATTACTATAATTTACTTTGTAGCATTCACACAGACACCCTCTCTGAATTAGAGTAAAAATGCATGAATAGATTTTTTTTTTTCCTCTCAGTGGCTGTCATTTCTACAAAAAGTAGAAATTTGCTATCTGCACTTCTTCCCTATAGAGACAGGTAATTCAGATTTATAACTTTTTCTAAAATCCTAGAAATTCACCCATAGTATTATAATTATCTCTAAACAGCTGAGCAAGTTCAATAATAATTTCTTTTCATTTGACTAGAAAATCACATTGGTATCACTTTTACAGGTCAGTTTACTGCTTTAACAAGTACTGTGAAAAAAATTGTGTTGCTTGTGTTTCCTCTTTGTTAGTACCAGTCCCAAATGTGTCCGACTCTCATTTGCTTACTAGCAGAAGATTTCACCTTTGTCAGCACTGCACAGCCCATACTGTTGTGAAAAAAGCAAACTGCAACCTATTCAGAATCTTGCACCATCAGCAAAGCTTTGGGCTAAGTTCTCCTGATTGTGATGCTCAGCTATACTGAACAGTCCCTTGCTTTGGAACACAGAATGTGTAGTCATGCCAGCATGAGTTCTCTGGTGCTTAACCCTTTCAGCCTTCAAATGAATAATCAGTAACAAGTGACTGATCCTTTCTAGTCATCACTTCTGAGGCTGCAGATGGAGTACTGCTTCCAGTTTTCAGCATAAAAGACATTGACATACTGCAGTGAGTCCATTGGAAGATGATCAAGATAAGCTGAATGAAGCACATGACATATGATAAAAAGGTGAAAGAAAATGGCTTGTTCAGCCCTGAGATGACAAGGTTAAGGTGAAGGGAGGGGGAATCTTACTGCTGTCTTCAACTACCTCATGAGAACACAGAGAGAAGACAGAGCCATAGTTAGAAATGGTATCTGGTATGGCAATTTGTTTCTGGATGCATGCCTGAGAGATCCAGTATTAGTCACCAAGCAGATAAAAGCTATATAGAATTTGGGCCTGGAGCTAATGGATGAGTGTACCTCTAGAAAAGGCATGTATCAGGTGGAAGTGGTAAAACATCCAACTGAGCCATGTACTTCAAGTAATGAAACTTGCAGAGAAAGAGGAAAGTGTGAAAGTTTTTCTGCTTCAGTGATGAGCTAGGAGCGTGGATAACATAGGCAAACTTTTGGTAAAACTGAAAGACTGGATTCACAGGCTTAGTGAGTACAAATATGGCCACAGAAGTGCCCAGCAATGTTTTAAACCATATGGTCATAATTTGACTCCTTGATGCATATTCAAATATATAACTAAAATCCAGAATTTTAAATATTTTTACCAGACTTACTAATTCAGTATTTAGTCTCCTTAGAAAGGAAGAAACTGAATTTAGTTTATTAAAAAAAAATCCAAACTCAATTATCACTTCTGCAGATTGAATATTAAGCACTGAAAAATTCACATCTCTCCATGTACTGGAAGCATTCACAAAACAATGCAAGGGCACTTGACACTTTGCCTTTCACATTTTTTTGTTTTCTTTTTCTGTAATGACATTAGAAAAGGAACAGGGACAAAATCTTGTTTTCCAGAACTTCTCAGTTTAGTGAAATTATCAATTAATCCAACATGAAAGGTTATAGATTTTTATTTCTTTACAAGTAGAATTCAAGCTATTTCAGTTAAATACCATCTAATCCCTGTCAGAGACCTCCAAAGCCCTACATATTTAACATTTCTGTGGTTCAGGAATACAAAGAAAACACAGAAAAATCACAAGCTGTATGACACCACCCCCACTCTTAGAAATTTTCTTTGGCTGTATGGCCGAGTGCCCTCTCCTCCTCATTCATGAGAGCATTCCTGCCCTTAAACAGTATCTGTATATTCTCATACTGTTGCCAGAGTAGGTGAAGTCACTGCAGAGCAGCTCCAGCTCCAAGGATGTTCAGGATGAGGTTTGCCAGAGGAGGGTTAGGAAGAGTGGCTGCCTGTTAGCAGTCAAGCATGATTCACACAACAGGCTGCGTGTTCCATACGCAAAACGTGGGTTTGGAAAAGAGATGCAACCACCGCGTGCCAACATGCTAATTAATTATCGCATACTTCCTTTTATGTCTTCCCGCTCATGTTTTGGAATCATTATGATAATTATTCACAACATGTTCACTGCCTCGGGTTTTGTAGAACGGCTATTTAAATACTTGGTTCCCTCAGCGGGAAGATACTTAAACCCGCAGCTCCTCAGCCGGTTGGGAGGCAGGAGCACAGAGCGGCCTGCTACGCCCCGGGTATACCGCAACGTCCCGGGCACGGACGCAACGCCCCCGCGCACATCTTCCGCAGCATCCCGGGCACCGGGGGCGATAATGGTAAACCTGAGTTTCACAAGGCTCCCCCCTCAGCCTGCGGGCCGCGGCACCATGGCAACGCCGGAGCGTACAGAACATGCGCCGCTTCCCCGCGGTATCTCCGGGAACACATGGACGCTTACAACCGGTGCATGCGCAAAGAGGCTTCGGCGGCAGTCTGCGGGCGGCGCATGCGCTCCGCGACCCCCGCTCCCGCGTGGGTGTCTCGGTGGAGTGGGTTAGGGGACCGTGGCGGGCGGGGGAGGGGAGCTGAATGGGAACCGGAAGCGGAAGCGCCGCGCTGCAAGTAAACCGCTTTTCCCGTCAGCCAGTCGGATCCTCTTGTGCTCCTCTCTGCCCCCGCGCCCGGCCCAGCTCCGCCGCGCCCGGCTCCAACCGGTTAGCTGCTGCCGGCAGGCAGCGAGCGAGCGGCAGTCAGCCGGGGGAGGGGCTCCCTCGCTCTGTGGAGGTGCCGCCGGCCCCTCGCTGCCTCGCCCGCCCGCGTCTCTGCTAGGCGGCCGCGATGTCTGACAAGGAGTTCATGTGGGCCCTCAAAAACGGAGACTTGGATGAGGTGAAGGATTATGTGGCCAAGGTAGGAGGGGGCGGCGAGAGCCTGGGGTGGGCGCGGCGGCGATATGTGGACTGAGGAGAGAGGAATGTGCACGGAGCACTCTTCAGGGCCCTTCTTTCGGGGTCGGTTGGACGGGACTGAGGAGGGGACGGGAGGACCCGGGCCTGCCTAGGGGCAGACTGCGAACTTTCTGCGGTGTTGGTCCGGGCAGTAGGATGAGCTTCCCCTCGCCCTCCTCGCGGTGCCTGGGCTTCCTTCTAGTCTCACCCGTCGTCTTTCTCCCTTCCTCCCCTCCCCCCAGCAGACCCTCGGCATGCTAGTGAAATTATTATATGTTAGTACGTGAGACTTCTGGATTGCCAACCAGTATTCTAGTCCTGTTTGACGTACCTTATGTGTATATGCATATGTGTGGCCTCGGTTTAGTTATCCTTCCTCTGTGTGCCTCAGGGCTCATCCTTAATAGGGTGATGCTAAGCTACCGGGTGTGTTGAGGCTTAATTCATTAACCTTCTTTGAAGTGTTCTGATATCTAGTTAGGGTAATTGCTACAGGAACGGTAGACACCTGTGTAATGGGTGAAGTGTATTCAGGTACATTGTTCATTTGGAGGCTGAATTCTGTCCTTATTTGCATTCAGTTGTCAATGAGGTTTGTGGGAAAAGTGCATGTACATAAGGGCAAGATTCAGCTTTGCTGAATCCTTAGCGTTCAGGGATATTGTCTAGAAACTGTTACATCAGATCAGAAGTTTCCATGTGATTTAGCTTTAATTACTTACATCTCTGAAGAAGTTCATGATTGTCTTCAGGAGCTTGACACACACTGACATACCTTGCTGCAGTGGCTGAAGTTCTTATTACTCCAGTTGTCAACTTCGGTTGAAAGTTACTCAAACTTGGAGTGCTGTTGACGAAAAGAAACGTGTGCAAGTACTTCCAGCTGCATTAGTACAAAGTCCAACAGCTTAGCTTGAATAGTCTTTTCTGACAGTTTCAGCTAAGCTACTGGACTTTGCATCAAAGTAACTGTGCACTCACATGCTCTGCTTTGTCTGTAAAGTGCTAGAGGTAATAACTGGGAATAATACAATTATCCCACTTAAGCTGTTTGTTAAAGGTCATGTACCTATGTCTGTATAATAAAGTTGGATACTACGTTGATGTGTCTGATTTCTTCTCAGCTTTGTGAGCTTCCAGAGTGAATTGCTACAGCTTTTACAGGAATTCCGTATTCCTCACTGAGCATTAGTGATTAATGGATCCTTGTGTGTATTTGTTGTTGAGGCAAAATCTTTGGCAGTAACCATCTTGAGTCAGTTTGTCTACAGGATCATTGCAGTACTAATTATGAAGCTTTTTTTATATTCCCACTCTTCTTGAGTGGCACTGCAACTCATGTAGCAAATGGATTTATGTGATCACTCTTCATCTGCTTCAGTGCAAAGTCAAATATTTAGTTCCATCTGCTACTGAAACTGATACTGCCTGGATGATGTTATAGTAAAGAGGTTGAAGGGCATCATCTAAATGCACTAATGAGGCAGAAATCCTTAAAAGAGAGGTACTGTCTGTGATTAGATGATTGCAGTAAAGGAAGCCTACAGCCATTGAAGAGTCTCACATTTCAGAACTGCATCTGATGTAGAAGGTGGGTAATTTATGGGAGTTTTCTGCTTATTTATGACCTAATCTTGTTCATTCCTTTCCCCCACTGGCAAATATGCTATTATCAGCTGTTAAGCATCCTACATGCCCATAACAGGAGAAATGAAATGTTTTCAGTCCATAATGTTTTCTTGACAGGTTGTGGGCTTGTAAACTCTTAGCCTGGTTTCCTGTGGAAACAAAGCTTATATCAGCAAGTTTTGGCTGATCCTATTCTTTCCTAATGGTTTGTTATTTTTTGGTAATTTTTACAGGGGTACAGGTAGATACTTGTGGATTTTGTGAAACTAAATGATGTAGAGGGAGGTACCAGTAGGGAAGGAAAGAGTACAAGAATGAGCTTATGTTTCACTGCACAACAGGAAATGTGCATTGAGGAGGGGCAAGAGAACTCTATAATAATCTCTGACTGTAGGAGAAGCTTCAGCTGGAACTTCACATTCTTGGTGCCTATGTTCATGAGAAATGTGAGGGCAAATTATGCTTTGATAGTTGCAGTTCTCAGAAAAGTATCTTTCCTGTGGTGCATGTTCTCTTTTGACTGTCTTCCTTATCAGTTATTTGGCCTCTGCTCCCTGCTGCTTTCCTGTTCTAAGTGATTTAATGTTCAGGAATTTTACTTATATAAACTTACAGTAGCAGAAATTTCCTCTCCCTGAAATGTGGGAGGCAGTCTTATGTATCTTACAGTCTTCATCTAATACTTTCTTGTCTGTCTTCCTGAAACTTTTGATTTCCAACTTCTTGTTTGTTTCTTGTTCTAGTCTTGTTTCCTCATTAGTTGACTGGAAACAATACAGCTTTTAACTATAATCTTGCTGTTTTTCTGCCAATTGCAACATAAATGGTTTGACCTCTGGTTTTGTTTCATATCTGAAAGGCAGGGCTTGAAATGTTTACTAGATGGCCCTGGGCTCTTTAAAAATAATAGTATAAATGGATGTCATCAGTGAGGCTGTATAATAAGCTGTGGAGGTTCTGGTTTTGGAATTACTAGAATCTCTTTCATCTCTACTTTGGTTAGTAGGTATTAAGAGGAAGGAAGCTTAATGGCTCTCAGACTTTGATTCAAAGAGCAGGTGAAACTTAAAGCATAATATGAAAACCTTTCTGTTCAATGTCATGGTTTATCCTCTTTATATAGAGAATATTTCTGTCACTTCAATGGTTCTTGAACAAAGAAAGACTACAGTGGCAGAAGGAGGTTCTCCATTTTCATTTTACATATATTTCTATGCAAAGAGAGCTTCCATTCTCCTGAAGATGCTTTGTTCAGGAAGAATCTTTCACAGCAACAGTAATTCTGAGGTGGCAATGAAACAGACAAATGCTAAATGATATGACTTTGTTGCTTAGCAAAAGAGATCTCAGTGCTGACAGCCTATACACTTGGAAGACATAATTGGCTTTTTTTTGATAAAAATGAGAAAGATTGTTTTTATAGATTGAATATTCCTGTAAGATGATGACTTTTTTGGGGTAAGAAACATCTTATTGATCTCTACTTTTCTCAGCTTGTAGTTGTGTCAACTTTGTCGTTATGGTAAATGTTAATTTCTACTGAAGTACTGTAGTTAGTGTGTTATGCTAGCAATTAAGTATGGTATAATCTATTTTTATGATGACTTGATTAAAAAGTAATTTTTACTTTTTACTTTTTGATGTCTTCCTTTTGACTATAGCCAGCATGTGTTGGCATCAGAGATGTCTTTGCAGAAATTGAAGGGATTGAAGGAATTCTGCACTCTTCCCACGTACATCCACTCAAATTTTTAAAATTCCCCAGGAAAGCAGAAGCTTTCATGGAAACAGAAGAATTAAATGTGCAGTTAAATGGATGAGGAGGACCCACACAGATTAGAGAAATTTGCTCCCCTCTAGGGATGGAAGAGAGGGTTAAGATGTACTAGTTAGTAGATGAGCAGGGTATATTAAGCCAGCAGAACATGGAGAGTGTTTGCTCTTTCTTTGTCCTCCTTCCCCAATGGAATGACATAAGCTGTACAGTTGCTTAAAAGGACTGCTCTATCAACATGTACGTGTTATGTTTCCAAACAGCAGTAGATTTCTCAGGCTAAATATAATTTCTCTTCAGTTGCTAGGCACAGTTTTTGTAAAGATAAACTTGGATTTGTAAGAAAGAGGTTGCAATAAACATTTGTTCTAAAGGAGTTTCAACTCCCGTATCTTAACTGGGAATTCCTCACTTCATGAGCTGATACAATCCCCTGCATCGCTGTTTCCTATGTGCTGCTGCTTACAGTTAAGTTTGGTAGATTAACTAACCTAATACTCCAAGAAGCTAGGACAGTCAACCAGATTGGAAGCACCATATTTTTACTGTTGAGGGGGCTGGGAGGTTGAAGTGATGCTAGGCTTTGAAACAAATGTTTTCAGAAAGTATGTTACATGCTGTGCTTGCCTAGTAGGTAGTTCTGGTGCGGAATCTTGTTTGTTAAATAACAGAACAACCAAAACCAAACAGAATCCAATCCCTATAGGACCTTTAATAACTCAGCTAGAAAACAATGACTACCTCTGCATCCTTCACAAATTTGTGATGCTACAGTCCTACCGTTCTTTGGCATATAAATGCTGTTTGAATACATGTCTTAAGAAATGCAGAAAACTTGACTAGTGCAAAACTAATTGGAGAGACTAAACCAGAAACATTGTTTAGAAATACTTTTTTGAAATAGAGATAACAGGGGTATAGTTAAAGACTTAAGTGTTGTGAAAAAGAACATACTTAAATATATGCACAGGAAGAATTATTAGAATGGAGAAATAAATCGCTTTGAGCATTTAAGGGATAACCTCTGTTCTTTTGAGTGTCCATTAAATGACTTTTACTCCTTCAGGAGCAAACTAAATGAAAGCAAACACTTAAATGGTCATTATATATGGGTGGATTACTTGAGTTACAGATTAACCATGCCATAGATACACTAAAGTCACCTTGTCTCACTATGTTAAATGCTGAAGTGCACTTCATTATTATGTCTGCATTGATATCTGGGTTGCCTCTGGTTTGCAAACAGTTCTCTTGCTCTTAAGTGACAGGCAACCTGAAAGCCTGTCTGGATTACAGTGCAAGTGTCAGTATATCTCAGTAGTTTGTCCAGGAGCATATCAGGGCTAGTGCTGATCTAGGAGCTGCTCGACTTGCATTTATCCCTTGTGGAGCCTCTTGGATACCTCTGTATTGTAACTTCTCAATGTTATGCCAGTACTTACAGTACAAGTGTTTTTCTGGAGTATTCTAGACCTTCTGTTATTTTATTTTTGATCAGTGTTGTGCTGGAATGCAATTGGTAAAGATAAAGTTTTGGTTTACTGCTTAGTTCTATTTAAACTTGGTGTTCAATTTACATTTTGTAAATTTGAACATGGTGACCTAAACTTTTCTTTTGTAAAATAACACAATTGCTTGCTACTGTAATCTGCTGCTAGCAGGTTGCATGTTCATGGTAGAGTTACTCTTAACTAAAATGCCATGAATGTACTGTAAAAACTTTCAGAAGAACACAGCATGGCAGCTGCTTTTTAGTAGTGAGTACAGTATGATGTTGATGGAAAACACCTTTTCGGGATGCCTGATTAATTTCTCCAGTGTGGCCTGAAAAAGTCAGGGCATGTGGCAAAGAATTGCTCACAAATATTAGTAGTTTGTGCATTAGTTTTTTAAGTAGTTTACAGGAACAGCATGCAGTAACAAACTCACCTGTAAACATGGCGTTGTATGGAATGTATGACTCACTGACTGAATGAATATCACAGGATTCTCAAATGTGTCCTTTTTGTGAAAGTACAGGTAGAATGATTCAAAAGCCATTCTTATCTGAAATGTAAATGGAATTCATGGTAAGATTGACTGCAAATCTGGAACTGCTAAATGTAAAGTATCTTTCTAAGATGGCCTTTGGTAGTTTTGTTCGTTCATTTGGCTTCTGTGCTCCTAAATTTTTGGTGGCTTTAAGAGATTGCCGGAGTATGTGACTCATATTTGACATTTTTGTGCCCAAATGAAAAAATTAAGTACTTCCTTATTTCTTTCTGTTTGGACTGTTCTTATTATACTGACTTGTCCTGTGTCTAGTTGATGTTTGCTGTAAAAAGTCAAGAGTGATCAAAGCCAGATTTTAATGAGACATTGAATTTAAATTTTTGTTGCTGAAAGTTTTACTAATATATTCAGTTTCCTAAATTGAAAGTGGATTTTACCTTTGCTGTGAATGTATTTTTTGTCCATGTTTGTGGTCTTTAGCATATGCATTATTAAGTGTGACAGTACAATTTTAGGAATAGGTTATGAATAACAAGCAAAGAATTCAATGGTGTGAGTAATACATTTACTCCTAGTACTGCTCATTTTCTTCCTACCCTCCCTTATTCTAACCTCAGTTTTCACTCTTGTGTTCATCTTTACTATATCCTTGTTTTTCAAGCCTAGCTCTTCCAATTCAGTGAATTTTGATTTCAACAGGCGAGCACATGGAATATAGGTTAAGCTTTCTAAAGGTCCAAGAGAACAGTTGTGCAGTGGCTTGTATTCTGTCTCCATTTGGAATCATATGTGGAAAGTTGTGTTAGTTGTGAAGGTTATGCGTTGAATGTTGACTTGGGTACCATGGAATTGGTGAGTCATGCAGGCCACATAAGTAAAAATACTGAATGAGTGCATCTTGCAATAGTGGCAAAATATGTGAATAAGGAATCCCCTGCACAGGTCATAACAGACCAAACAACTTCTCTGTTCCTGTTCTGAAGGAGCATATGCTTAGCTGTTAAGGTAACAGGACCCGAAAGCAAAATATTCTACTCAAGTCTAAACAGAACATGGTGGGCACCATTGCAGGATTCTCAAGTCCAAGAATTGCTATGAGACTGAAAGGCACTTTAAACATGTAGACAAATGGTTGGAAGAGAGAATTCAGGAAAGATGAAGAAAGCCAGGGGATGTATAAAATTGTATTGCTTAACTCTTTTTTTTTTTTTTTATGTGCATCCTCAGCTGAATGTTCTTTGCAGTTTTTTAATGGCTTTGTTTATGCTTGTTTGAACCTCTGAATGTGTCCAGACAAAAATATGAACAGTAACCTCTTTGTACCTTACTTGCACGCCTCCGAACTTGAAGGTTTGTAATAAGTTTTTCTTCCCCCTCTAGCAAAAGCTCCACCCTGAATGTTCCATTTATCAGTCAATACAAAGAGGCATCTGTCATTGTGTAGTTAGATCTCTTATTATGAAAGAAAAGCATTAACTGGAATTAATAAGTGCCAATAACTTAACTAATCAGTTATACAGTTGTTTTTCTAAAAACGTTCAGTTTCAGCAGTTCCAAACAATTACATGTTTTTCTGCTTTAGCTCATTATGAGGAGGGGAAGGTACACATTGGCACAGCTCATTCTAAAGAGTTTGAAATTGTTATTAAATGCTGGATATGGTATTGGCTTTTGTTACTACAAATTGATGCTAAAGCCTATGTTGATTGTGAGCACTGGTGGTAAATTCTGCAATCACATGCCAGAGATGGGGAGAGAAGCCAGTTTCCTTCGAAAGTCTGAGGGGCTAATTTGTATGTTGCTCTTTCACACAGTGAAGAGCTGTAGCTCTCAGACTTGGAAACCAATTGGTGTTTTTAAGTCTGTTGAACAAGCTACCTTTTTTTTGTCCTTCATACTCATTTTGACTGGAATTTACTTGTGTGTGTTTGGGCTTTTTGGTGGGTTTTGGTTTTGTGTGGGTTGTGTATGGGTTTTTGGGTTATATATGTATATATACACACACAAACAGAAAGGACAGCAAATAACTTAGTGTTTTGCTGAAAGCAGAGTTGAAATCCTGATGAGGGAGAGTAGGAAAGAGAAATATGGTCTTGGAAATTCTTAATACATACGCACATGAATATGGCTTTGAAGTAGCTTGAGGGACTTAAGACTCTTTTTACAGTCTCTTTTGTATGTTGTGTAATTCTGTAGTTCAGTACAGATACATAATATGCCAAGAGTTACTGAATTGAAGTATGGTGTAGGTTTTTGTCTTTGCTTATATAGATTGCTGCCTTTCTCACTAGTTACAGGCCAGAAGGGAAATGATGAAATCATTTTACTTAGCCTTCAGCCACACTTTGAAAATCAAATAGAATAATTGCATGCAGTGGCTAAAAGCTGAACAGACCAAAACATCACATGAAAGGTATTCTGGAGATTTGCCTGTCATACTTCCAGCCAAAGAATAATATTCAAAGCATGTTCTAAAGTGTATCTAATTATGGATTCAAGTTTTTTATGATCTAAGATCAAGACTTGATAATTATTTTTGAATGACTGATACTTTCTTTCCCCAAACTCCAGTAATTTATAAACTTGCTTTTTAACACACTGGTGGCCTATAAATTATTGATCAGCTTCAAGGAGGAAAGATGAGCTGGAAGGCCATTTGAGACAAAAGATAGAGAGCTGTCTATAGAGCAGTTACTATCAGCATGTCACTTCTAAACTGATTTGTTAATGATGTTATGAATGTAAAGAAAATAGGCAATAAATGTTTTAAAAGGATTTTTATATTTGTTCAAAATCACTCCCAGTACTTGATTCAGATAATGTGGTTTAGAGGAGGGGGATTCAAGTTCTTACAGAAAGAAAGGTCAGGAGAGTTCCTGTGAGGCGAGATATGCATTTGTATGTATGCCCTGTATAAAACATTTTGCAGGATCTTTTCTATTCAAGTAAGGCACTTGGGAAAATCTTTTCTCAATAACTTCAATAATAGTATTAACTCTTCCTTGGCTAAGGAATAGGTTTGTTGCAAGTTTTAAAATACTTGAATTTGGCCTGTAATAAAGAATTAATTACCTGTTACTTCAATTGATTTTGGAGACAGTAACTCAACAGTAAATACATTTAATTTCAAAGTGTGTTTAATTAGAGTAAACTCTAACAGCTCTTCTAAGTAGCTTAGAAAGTATGTCTGATTATCTGCTGTTTCTGTTCATGATCAAGAATATTTAGCATACTTCATCAATTAAAGTAGTAGTTTGAACAGGGAGTCTCTTCTAAGAAGTGATACTACCTTTGTCTGCAACAGCTTGTTCTATCAGAACTGGTTGCTGCCATTTCTCTGAGCTTTTGCTAAGTAGCAAATGCTTCTGGACAAACTTTTAAGTAGGAAGTCATTAGAGCTAAGAGAAGCTGCAAAACTCTTCCCTTCATCCTGTTTCATCACTTGCTAATGCAAATAGTGAGTGGTTTCCACTGTTTCTCAGTCAAGTCCTAGATGGGGGAGGGGAACCACTGTTTACAATAATGCATATGTTTGACGCATCTCTGAAGCTAGGATTATAGCACAAGTTTCTAGAAGCTGTAGCTAGGAATTGGTAGGTTCATTACTGTTCTAGAGAACAACTGATGTATCACATTTGTTTGCCTCTGAAAATGCTGATACAACTGAAGCACAGATGGCTCAGTAGTTCAGTTTATTTGGCAGTTGTTTCTGGAATTGTATTATTTTGACCGAAACAAAGGACTTCAGATTACATTTGATTATGGTGGATAAGCTAGGTACTTGTTTATCACTAACAAATAAAACCTGAGAAGTATGCCTGTTAAGTATGTTTTTGTTGGCTTAAACCAAAATAAGTGTAGGGATGCTTACAAAAGCTTTTCAGAGTATGATAAATACCATATTAAGACAGGCAAAATCCAGCATCAGGTTTGTAATTCATGTTCTAACTTGTAGTGGGAATGTTATGCTTAGTAGCCTTTTTGTATCTTAAATGCTGATGCTCAGGTGGATGTGGCAAGCAAAACTAATAAATACTAGATGTGGATCCAGAACAGAAATGAAAACTTATTGCTGATGCCTGCAGCCTCTTCTATGGAGGTTTTAACTTTCTGTATTCAAGAAGTCCCTTCTCAACATGTGTTAACTTGATTTTGCTTTTTAATCATTATCAGAAGGATTTCTTGTGGATGTTTTTGCTATTTCTGTTTGGTTCAGTAAGATGTGATAAGAGGAAGGTGTAAAGACAGCTTGTTCCAAATATTCCCCAAAGCATACAGGGTAGAAAGAAGACAGCTGGGAGAAAAGTTCTTGTTGCTTCAGGTTGTGAAATTTAGAGGATGGGGAATAAAAAAAACATGAGTATAAAAAAAAAGATGTTATTAAGTATCTCTCAGTCTGAGCATAATCAGTAGAAAGATTCAGCTAATGCAGTTTCTCAGCTGTTAAACAAAAAACAAAGAATGACTAGTTCTCAAATTCTCTAAGTGGGAAGTAGTTATCCCATACAATAAATCTAGGTCCTTTGCTTCACTTGTCGACAGACAGCTGTGGTCCACTCAGGCTGCAGTTGGAAAACTACTGGTATGGTCAGGATGTGTTGAACCACTGAGCAACAGCAGCAGTAGTCTCTCTGTGGCAGGCTGAATGAGACAGGTTTACATGAATTCATTTAGTAGACTGAAAATAAATTTTTCAAAATTAGAGGATTTAAATGAAAACTTGGATCCTGAACAAAATTTTTGCAGTTACCATGGGAAACTGCCTACTTACAGTTACAATGAGTTGATTTCTCAGCTTTGGCAGGAACTTACTGCTAGTTTTTAACTGAAGAAATGTGCTTCAAAATCACAAACAATTCACAGGTTTCAACACTTAATCTTTTTCCTTCCCTTTCTGGTCTTTGGACTTAATTCAGCCTTTGAATTATTAGTTACTTCATGTTACAAGGTTAAATATTGACCAGGTGCAACAGAGTCATTTGTCTTGTGAATCAGAAAGTAGAGACAGGAAAACTTAAGACTTGATCATCTTACTGAGCAGAATATATAGACAACTGTTGCTTCACCTTACACAACATTTTGCATTGCTTGAGTAGTTTCTTTCAATGCATCACGTTGAATGGAAATGTGGAACTTAGCTTTTTCATCTGCTCTACCCAATTCTTAGTTCTGCAATCCCCAAAGCATCATTGTTCTTGTTTCTAGTTAAAAAAATGGGCAGGAATGTGGAAATGGCGTGTTAGTCTAGGGTTATGATGAAATACTCAGAAGCTTACAAAAATAGTTTCCTTGTCTAAAGTACTAGATTAGTGGTTCAGTTATCTTCAGGTTTGTATTAAGACAACTAATGTGAGGGGTATGTCTACTGTAGCAGTTTAAAACTGAGTCAGTTTCAGTAGTGGATGCAGATATTTAACCCCTCTGCTCTACCCAGCAGAGACTACTTCAGACTAGTGCTCTATTTCAGTTACCATGACAAAATTTCTAGAGAAAACTATATAACTAGCTTGGAAGAAGAGATTAATTTATTTCTGCTGCTGCTCAAAGGAGTGGTGATTTTAACACTTGAAAACTAGAAATAAGATTTTTATGAAAAGCCATTAGGCCTGAATTACTGAATTCATTTTAAGGGTGTTTCTATCAGTAATCTCTAAGGAGCTGTGAAAGTAGTAGTGTGAATTTTGGTTAGCCAAATCACTTTATTTCTTGGCAGAAATGAAAATTGCTTCAAAATCTGAGTTGAACTACACCATTTCAAAAAAACTGGAATGTTGTGGGATTGTTGAACTGAAGGCCTGAAGTACAGACCTGAATACTTATATGGTGATCTCTGTTGTTAAGAACAGCTGTTCTATAACACTGTAACATTTCGTCAACATATTTCACAGAAATACATATACTGGAATAAAAGACATCTACAAATCCAACTGAGTTAAGGGTAGCAGTACATGAATCAGCTCTTAGGCAGTCTTAAGGTGAGAACTAAGGTTACAGAATGGAATATATATGGAACCACTCTTGGGGCAGTCTAAGGAGGATGAGAGCACTCTCCATGAGGTCATATGAGGAGTCTGGGTTCTCTGCTCTTAAGTCCAAGGAATGTTTCAGTAGTGAGAAAATTTCAATGGTAAAAAACCTGAGGCAGTAGCACTTCTCGGTGATAAACCTCACCTTGGTGTTTTGTACTGGCAAAAGTAAAAAATGAGAGCTTTCTTGTGTTTGAACTCCTAGTGTTCAATTTTAGTTCTTCAGTCTTTCTTTAAAGAAAGTTAATTGAAAGCTAGGTTATTTGAGACTCTAGTTCTGTGCTTAAGCAACAGATTGGTGGAAGAAGAATCCAGGGAAGGTTAGCTATAAAATTCTGTTTATATGAAGATCAGATTGCCTTTTTTGGTGTTGTTTGAATATAGATGAGATGATACTGTAGCCTATCTAAAGAAAAGAAGGTTAAGATGCTTCAGAGGCCTTTCTTTGCATTCTGGGCCTGGCTCATGACAGCTTGAGAAATATTGACTTGAGAAAGTACTTTGAAGGCTATTCCTTGGACATGCAACCTATGTCCCTGGTCACATATTTTGATGAATCTATAACCAGTACACAGAGCTACACATGTGAAGAGATAGATGTAATCCAATAGAGTATAAAGTGAGTTTATCTTTGTGCAGAATAGTGGAAACAGGATTTGCCCAGTCATGTAACTCCTGTAGGATGCTTTCCTGCACTCTAAGGACATCTGACTGCGTGGAATCTGGTTTTCTTCATTAAAACTGGAATGAAAGGAATGCGTGAGATGAGGAGATGCAAGTTATTTCTGCATGACAGGATAAATACAGATTGGGATATGAAGTTGTTTCTAAATCTGAAAGAGCGTTTTAATGCCACCAGTATTACAGATAATTCTCTACTAATTTAGCTAACCTATGCAATGAGAATTAAGGAGGTCACAATTTTCAGTTTCTATTCCTGTGGTATAACTGCAGTATAAATCCCAGCTACTTATTTCTGGTGTGTTCAGGTGCCAAGTGGTGAATCAGATGCAGGAAGAGATTCAACTAGAAAGAATAATCAAGTTAGTTCTCAGACAAATCAGTTCTCTCACTGGATTCATCATTCAGCCATTAATTCTGATGTAGGGATGGGAAGGATTAAACTGTGGCTGAGAGTTGTAGGTGCTACACAGAAGAAAGTCAATGCTACACTGCTGGGTAAGCTGTGACATTAATAGTACGGCAGTAGTGTTCTAGAGCAACACTGCTGGCAAACCACAGCGCCTGAGGGAGCAGCTGGCTCAGATTCCATTTCAGTTGGTGTGCTGCTGCAAAGTAAGCCTGTGACTGAAGCACATGGACTATCCTGTAGGGATGCTAGAGTGGCACTAGATTAGTTTAACTAATTTAACTGGGAAAGGAGGGAGATGGCAGGTAAAGCTAGACCAAGGGAGACATGGAACACGGTATGTGTAATAAAGCCTGCAAGAAAGATGTGGACTGTTCAAGGACAGTGTCAGTTTGGTGTGGTTAAATGATCTTCCTGGAAAATAATGAGCTTTAGAACTTGTAATTTATGACTAAACTTGTTAATTCAATATTGTCAATTAGCTAATGTCATAATGTGCATTAGGGACGAAGTCAATGAAATCTGATTAATTCTTTTAACAAGAGCTGCAAAAGAGTAAGGAATTAAATTTGACAGAACTTATTGAAGGCAGCTGTTAAAGTGCATATCCTTCCATATTACTCTGGGACGTCCAGCAGGTGTAACAGGAGGGCAGCTTGGATGTCGGGGAACTCCTCTCTTAGCTCAGATACAAAGAAAGGGAGTATTAAAAGTGGGATTTGGGGTGGGTACTCAAGACTAAGATAGGTGCTTTCCCAGGATGTGCAAGGATGGAACTAAAATAGCCAAAGTTTGACTGGAGTAAACTGAAAAAGGACATGAGATACAACTAGGGGTTTTTGTGTAGGGATGTTGTCAAGAAAAGACAGAGCAGGGAAAGTGTGTGAGATAGAGGATAGTGGAAGAGTTAAGTTTGAGGGATTTTGACAGTACTCGCTTAAGAAATTAGTCAGAACTGATCTTTTTATGGATTGTATTCCATTACAGAAAATAGGTGATAGTTGCACTCAGAGGATGCTATAATGAACCCTACTGCTAGTTATTTAACAAGCAGAGAAAATTCTTGAAAGTCTTTTTTTCGAACTGAGCTTCAAGTTTTTGTTTTCCTGTCCTTCACTAAAAAGTTGATAGCTGTTTTCAACTGAAGCTGATACTTAAAGTCCTTCTAATTGAATATTCTGCTGTTATCCATTTGTGACTTATCTAAATAGGACATAAATCAGCTTGTTATAAAAATCTTCTTTCATGCTGCCTTGTTTAGTAATTGGAGATTGACAGAGAGACTTTCCATTACCTGTTACCAGATTTTAACAGAGGGAATTAAAGCAGATACCTGCTAAGTGCTGATTCTGATATTTCCTGTGTTAAATTTTCGATGTTATTGTGTAGCTGGTGCCCTAGGTCTTTGATCTGCAAAGAAAAACAGTACTGATTTGTTTTATGCCAGACTTAGCCTTAAATGTCTAAGTAAACTGAATCTATTCTGGAAGTTCATTAAAGAAGTGATCGTGCCTTTCTTTTTAATAGGGCAAATGCTTTTCTGAAGCTTTGCATAAACCTTTGCACAATTATCGGTGAATTTCTAAGTCCACTCTAGACAGTGAAAATAAATAGTCTTTCAGGAGAGGTGTGGCTTTTGGAGGTGTATTTTATTTTCAAGTGGATATGATTATTTGATTCTGGCTTAATTACATCTCCTTCAAAGTACCCTCATAACTATTAACTATGTTGCTGCTCTGTTAGATTTTGGAAGGAAGTAGAAGTCCCATAAAGCTTCCTGGGAGAATTGTTCTGTCACTTTGTCTGATGTACATAAGATCTTGCTCCTGTGGTCATAAAGGAAAAAACCATACTCTTCTTTGGCAGTCCAGGTGGGTTCTGATGATCTATGCCTGTGCAGAGTATGGGTTTCTTTAAAGAAAACATTTAGCAGGCAGAACCTTCAATAGTGTGAGAACCAGGTCCTGACCTCTGAGACCAGAGAACGTGCAGTGGCTTGGTTAAACACTTGAAGTTAAACACTACTGGGTTGCTTTGACTTTATGCAGGGTATATTATGAAGAATTGAATATCCTGTTGATAGGAGAGGAAAATTCTGAGGTTGTCTTGTTATTTGGCTGGTAGTATAAGACTCTGATAACATAGACTATCAAAGGCAGAATAAGACTTCCCTCTGACAATTTTCCCTTCCATTCTTAGAGGGAAAGAAATGTCTAGAAGACATATGTCAAGCCCTGTATTCTGTGAACTTTCTAGGGATTTGGGGCAGGAATGAGGGAGCTGCAGGGGCTCTCAGAGAAGTATTATTGGCACTGCAGCTGAAATGCTTTTGGTATTCTTTCTGTGGAGATGCAGGGCTTGAGGTATGATGCTAAATTTAGCTACTCCCTAAAATACTAATATTTCTTGCACGTACAAACAAGATCTCAAAGTTACCACATAACTTGTCAATATTTGTTTTCCAGTAACTTCTTGTCATTACTGAAGTGCAGCAAATCAGTTTATCCTTAGTTGCACAACCCAAGGTGAAGAAACAAAGCTGATTAGGCACTCACTAAATTAAATTTTGTTTACACCTTAAGAGTTGTCTCAATCCACTACTATGAGTGGCATTAGTATACAGCTTCCTGTGTCCTGATTTTTTTTGTCATGTAGAATTGGCAGGTGCTATTTATAAAACAGAATGAACAGTTTCCTAATTAGCTTTTCAATTGTGGATAGTGTGTATTCACTTGCTAGTAGTTACGATGCTGACTTACTTCTATGTATCTGGTTTCTCAGTGTGCAAAACGTCAGTAAGTGTAGAAGCAAGTAAAGTAACTTAGCCAGATAACTATCCCAGTTGGGAGTTGGGGGAGAAAATGAGCCAATATGAGCATTTTCTACAAACTCTAATGATTTTTTTCATTATTTTTTTCCATCATATAAGAGTTACCTAGTGCACTTGGGTACTCGCCATGCTTAGGATGCAGTGTGGAGAGGATCATGGTTGTCTTACAATCTTGAGTGCATAGATGAGGGAAACAAAATTGAGGAACTTTTTTTTTTTGACAACAACTTAAATATTTGGATGGAACTTTCTTCAGCATTTTTGAAGATGTTAGATTTGTTTCAAGCTCTTCTTGGTGTGTTAGCTCTAAAATTTTGCTTATTATATCATGTTATGTTTCCATTGAAGGGTGAAGATGTCAACCGAACACTTGAAGGTGGAAGGAAGCCTCTTCACTATGCAGCAGACTGTGGACAGCTTGAGATTCTGGAATTTCTGCTATTGAAAGGAGCTGATATTAATGTATGTACATTAATTTGCCAATAGATGTTAGGGTCTTCTTTCCCTTCCCACTCACGTAAGGAATTGTTGTAAGTGCCTAAATGCGTACTGAAAGATTTAGATCAAACTAAACAATTGGATCCATTTAAAAATATTTGAGAGGGGTTTTTTTGATCTCTTAGAGGTAGAAGCTTAAAATTGTTTCCTAAATGTGTTTATTATTTTTGGACACGCTAGGAGAAGTTGTTTGTAGCTATAAAAAGTTTAAATTTAACTTGACCGTGGTTAGAAAAATAAATCCAGTAATCACATCTAAATAAAGTGCATGAAATACATATTACATTTCTTGGAAGAGACTTCAGAAGACAGTGCAATGCATCCTTGGCCAAGACAGGATAAACTGTTTAAATTGGTTTGCTTCAGTCGTCTTTGGAGACATTCTTGCTTATACAAACTTCGTCATTTTGCTGTAGCTTGGCATGCATGGCTTTTTGTTGTGAAAAATCTTGACCAAGCTGTACTAGCACTTTAGAATAGTCTAGTTCTCCATGAAGTGAAGTTTGTAAATACTTTAAGCTACATCTCAAATGCTATGATCTAGAATACTTGTCTGAAAGTTAATGTATAAGATATCTTAACTTTAGTCCTTAACAAAATGGCTGGTTTGGATTTTTTCCTTGGTGTCTGGAAAGATTCCCTCTTCCTCTGGAGTTCTCCTAACTGAAGAAGAGGAAAAAACGCAGGGAAAAATAAGAACATTTAAGTTGCTACATTTCTTATTCTTTCCAGGACTATAGTTCAGAGAGAGGAAGACAACCCAAAGAGTTTCAGCCAAAACTGATTTCTGAAGTCAGGCTGTCTTGAGAAATGGAAGAATTAGGAGTATTGTTTTTAAATTGGACAAAATCTGTCAGCTGAAATCCCACAATTTCTCTCATTGGCCTAAAGAAATAGACAAACTTTGAGACACTTAGAAGTCTTATGGAAGAAATATTTTGCAACTACGTGGCTGTGTTTTAAACAATGACTCTTTTAAAAGGAGAGTGGAAAATTCTGTGGGAATGTATTTCTGGATAATATTCTCAAATCCTTACCTTCATTATACTGTTGACAAAACAAAAGTTAAGTGAAATCTTTCACTACTCTGTGAAACTGTGCTTCAACTAACTTTCTCACTTTACAGGCTCCAGACAAACATAATATCACACCACTCCTATCAGCAGTCTATGAGGGCCATGTTTCCTGTGTGAAATTGCTTCTGTCAAAGGTGAGATACAAATGCTTAGAACAAATTATCCATTGGCATTGTATGTTACTATGAATTTTTCAGTAAGCTTATGATGTTCCAGATAAGTTCAAAATATCAAACAAGTGGTGTGGGTGTTGCTAGACCAGAGAGGGTGCTCTGATCATGGAGAAGATAGTTGAAGGAGAATGTTTCAGGACTTCTGCAGTGTAGCAAAATAGTGACCACTAAAAGTAAATATTGTGAGCTCCAACTAGAGAGCAAATAAGAGAAAGAAGGAAAAAAACCAAAAACCTCCTTCAGCAGACAGGGAGGGGTGGAATTTAGCTTTGGCAGCTGTTTAAGTGTTTCATGTGATGGAATCTCCACTGTGAAGTTTCTCAGAGGTGTGGTTTCCCTCTGACTGTAAACCCATCTGGGTTAGCAGAGTGAAAGGAAGTATAGGAAAACAAGCTTCCTCTGTTGTAGAACTTACAAATTTTGTCCTGGGGAGAATAAGCATAATCTGTTTCTGTTGTTACTTCAAAGTGATCCATTTTACAAAGCAATTAATTCAAGCAATGTTTTATCTCCATTCATATGTGCTTTGGAAATTCTATGTCCATTAATAGTTACTATTCAATCTGTACACTTTCTTCTTTGTAACATCACTGAGAAGAGATTTATACTTACTCTATGGAGAGTTTATACACAAATGAAAGACAAACGTGCAGTACATGCTCTTGACAAAGTGTGTCTGTACCCACCATGTTTTTCCTGTCATTTGATTGAGCAAATACACATTTTAAAGTCAGACTTGCATATAATCTCAAGAAGAGTTGTTCTGGAATCTGCTACTACTTTCAGGAAACATCTCTGTTTATTGTGCTCTAATAACTTTTGTCCCTTTATTTAACTACGCTATTTACAATGTAGTGTGGATTTTCCCTTTGAGGTATATGACTACACTGTGCTCAAAACAAACATGACTAGTTAATCAGTCTTTGCTTCTCATCTTGTGCTCTCCTCCTGTAATTCTGACACTGAGGCTGTGTTTGCTGTCACTGTTCTGCAGTTTGTCTTGTTGATGCATTTCTGTTATCTGTCCTCCTGTTGCATCCCTATTATGTTTTGCTGCCTTTTAGGTGTATGCATAGCTTGTGCAAGAAAAACTTTATCAGTTTGGGACTTGGAATGATTTTATGTAGCAAAAGGGATTTTTTCAAAACAAGTGAGAAGCACAATCCTAGATGGATGTTATCTTTTATGATCTAGAAAGAAAATAGTGTGAGTTGTTAGATAACATCTAGAAAAGCTTACTAATTTAGCATGTGAAAAAGCTTGTTGCACCATAGATTGCATGGAAGTGTGTAACACTGAATTCTTGCATTTGTAAGAGCAGCTGCTGAAAACAAACAAAAAACCTTCTGTTCCTATCCAAGATTAATTGATGATCTTGCGACTCACTGTGTGACAAAAGTTATGTGACTTTTTTCCACTTCTAAACTATAAAGTTTGAAACTCAGATTAGCTGAATACCAAATAGTTCTATACAAAAAAATCTTGACTGTTTAGTTTCTAAATGAAAACAATGCATTGCATTAAAAAGCTGTAGGTATTCAGTATAGTTATCCAAGTTAAGTAACTGTTGTGACAGGCTTAATACTAATAGAGCCTGGCTTTATGAATTAATAATCCTTCTCAATATCTTTCCAGGGTGCTGACAAGACTGTGAAAGGCCCAGATGGACTAACTGCCTTTGAAGCCACTGACAACCAGGCAATCAAAACTCTTCTTCAGTGACGGATGGACTGATATCTTAAATGTCTCTCCTGTGGCCTCACACTGCTGCCTATCTGTCACTCTTTGCATCTTCCAGCTTCTTCAGCTAAATACTTTGGGGGGAGGGAAATTCTTTATGAATCAGACTAGTTAGGGGCTTGTATCAAAGACAATCCATTTGGAGAGGGTTGAAAACTATTGTGAACAGTGTCCCACTAGGACTTCTTTTCAGTGCGCAATCTCTTCCCATTTCTAGTGAAAATGGAAGAAGGAAGACAGACCACGATCTTGAGGTTTTGGCTTGTAAACCTCCTAGGTTAGTACTAAGATTTTTGTTGAAAAATTCTTTTAGATGGAAGTACTGTGCTATGTACCTGAAATTAATTGTGAAGGAGACAATAGTCCCATGCTCTTAGTGTCTGCCATAATCTGAAGTGTAGTAATATAGGTGGCTGGGTTGCTTTTCTCTCTTCTGTCTCAGTGGGTAGTTTTATTCTTCTGCCTAGAGCTTCTGTTGCGATTTTGAGGACTTTTGATACTAGTTATTGGAGCTATTCTTTATATTGACTGATTGGATGTCACACTAATGTTTTTTTCTGACTTTTGAGAAAACCAGGAAAGATCAGTCGAGGCATGGTGGTATTACACTCCAGAATATCTCCCAAGGTACTTTCCAATGCTTGAATTTGAGATTTTTTTTCTTTCCTGTGTTTATTAATAGTCTAGGACAGACTATTACTGAGAGTTCAAAATGTATGTGTAGTTATTTCCAAAAGGATTGTAAGATAAACTTCTTCTACTCACCGTGTCTACATAAAATATATAGGCTCTTGCAAAAGCTACAGGCTGTTTGGCATGCAGTGATAAGTCAAATGTGGAAAATGAACAATAATAACAATAGCAATCAGGTGAATGTTGTTGCTAAATTTTTGTGGTAAACTTTTAAAATCCATGTAAGCTTTCTAAGTTCAGATATTAGGAATGGGAAGACATACAAGTAGAAGTTCTAACTTGCTCTAACTACTGGTGGAAAAAAGCAAAACTAAATACATTTAATTGTGCATATCTTGGAACCAATGTTTCATTGCTGGCTGAATGAACCTCTTAAATTTCCTTAAGGCATGGGGCTCATTGTGAAAGTTCCCAATGCAACCACATTAAAATCATTGAGTTTTAGGTAAGATTTACTATACCAATAAGTATGACATTACTGATAATTTATGGGAAGGTATTTCCTGATATTGTAGGGATTCCCATCACATCTTAGTCCTCAGGAATGTCAGAACTTCTGGCTTTCATCTTGAAAATTTTCATTAGACTGCTGATTCACCCAAAACTGAATAACAGATTTTATAACAGAAGAGTGTATACCACAAACTATACATCTTTCTCTTTTTTGGAATAGAGATTTCAAACTCTATTATATCTACACAGTACAGCAAACAAATGTATATAATGTCTCGTGCTGAATTCTTAAGTAGCAGATATTATTTTGATATCGCTGTTGAAATTGAGAGGATATGTTGAAGTAGGCTGGTGACTACCACTCATATTTAATGGAGACTTAGTTTTACTTGAATCATATTGCATATTATGATTGAATGTCTCAGCTATGAAAAGCCTTGCATTTAGACTGTAACATGAGAGCAGAAACTGATTTGCATGTACACATCCCCTAAGAAAAGCACTGGAGAAAACAATCAACTCTGGCCATAAACTGTATAGTGCAACTACTCTTTGCTTCATGGAGATGGGTGGCAAGGAAGAGCAGAAGGGTTAGAAATCAGTGATGAATCAATTGGTGAGGTGCTGATAAAAGAACAAGCATGTTTGGTGAACAGTGCTTTTAATGACTATTTAAAGAGAACTCTCTAATCTTATCTCTGATCAGTGCTGGATTGTCATGTCATTGTAATAGTGTGAACACAGACTATAGGGTTTAACTCTTTATTCAGCTATGAAAGTAACCATCTTTGGCATAAAATTTGCCTCCATCTTATGCTATCAAATACTTAGCTATTAAAATACTAGTCTAGAAAACTGCAATCTGTTTTTATGTGGAGAACTTGAATAACCAAGGTTTTTTGTGTTAATTAGTGTCAAGTTGGTTTTTTAGTTGTTTTTTTTCTGTGTTCTTTCCTGCCCTTCAACTCTCATTTAAGTAAGCATTACCATAGTAAAGAAACATCATCTTTTTACTAACTCTTCTGGTGATTCACTGAGGCAATTTTGCCTCCCTTTTTGTACAATTATGTGGACACCTTATTTTTTCTTACTTCAATTGAGGGGAAAAAAATTGCAAACAAACTTTAGTGAGACAAGTGTTAATTTGGCTGTAATACATACCCAAGCTGCCTTTCAGGATAGTTAAAAGATGACATTTAATGTTTGGCTTATAAAGAAGAAATACTTTTTTCCTTTTTGCACTACATAAGAGGTGATTGGTCATTTTGCCCAGGATTTAAGAAAGTCATAATAAAAGCTTATGCTTTTGTTATTGTCTAGAAAGTGGTCTTGGTCACTTGCTCCCTTTTGTTAGCTATATTGTGGAAAAATAATGGTTGGCTGCCTCTGTCTTTGTATAGGTTCTGACTAGATGAAAATACCAAACTGTAAATTATTTTACATTCTATAAACAGCATTTAAGTACTTTGTCAGACTGGAATTGCATATACTTGGAAATCCACTCTGTTCTTAAACCTTTTCCTTTGAAATTTGTACTGAGTAAGTTATAACCTCTAAGTGTCTGCCCCTTATTCTTAAGGGGAGCAAGTGGGAAAAGAAGTAGGATAATTAAATGGAACTTCATCCTTGAACACAACATTGAATTCTTTGTAGAAGAGGCTGGTAAGAACGGAGTGTCATAGGTCAAGTAATTGCAGTGTTGCATGCAAAATTCCAAAACAAACTTGTCTTAATTATATTTTGTAAATGGATAAACAATCATCTTTCTACGCAGCAACAGAAGGAATTAGTGCTCTGTACATTTTGATATTTGACTTCCTCTTTTCACGATTGTTAACTGTTTAGACACAGTTGGGTCCATCATTATCATGGTTCATAGGCATCAGAATGCTAAATGATACTGTATTTTTAAGTTTGTGTTGCAAGAATGAATGGAATAAACTTGAATCGTGCGATATGAGAATATGGTGGTTTATTTCCCTTTCTGCTCCTGTGTTTTACTCATTTCTGGCTACAATTTTTCATTTACCTGGAAGGCATCTAAGCTCCAGCTCACATGTACAGTGATTAAAATGTTCAGACTGAAATGTGGAATGGAAGCTACTTGCAAAGCTAAATATATAAAGTTGTTTGAGGTCTTCAGAAGTTTTATTAGGACTAAGATAAAGACAGATACCTGAATGAGGTTGTTCTTACCTAATTCAGTTTTCTGCAATGTAGGTGATGTCTCAGTATCTGTCTCTTGGATGTGGATAGTGAGGATAGCTTCTGTTGTTAAATAGTAATTTGTCATTATACAGGATAAGTTACAGCCATCATAACATGGGAGCCTTCCAGAAAGAGCAAATAAATTCTAATGTCAGATTCCAAAAGTCTTTCCCAAAGTATATTCTTATTGTATGCATTTTATTTTGGTGGTGTTTTTGTGGGTTTTTTTATCTTGCATGTGCTTTAGAAAGCTTTTGAGAAACAAAGCTTTTAGAACACTTTTGTTCCTTGGTCTAAAGCAAAGCTGTAACTTTACTTTTTTTACAATAGAAATGTATCTCTTACATTATTTTGAAATAAATGTAGCCAGTGTTTCTTTGTTTGTTTTCTATTATATAAGAGCAGTTGTGCTGAAAGATGCTTCCCAGCTACACTTCGGGAAAATTGGTATGAAAGTTGCTCCACCTGATACCAGTATCCAGTATCCTTAACAGTAAGCATAAGTAGAATATGGGAGGAAATGGTTAAGTTTTTGAGATGTAGAAGTGAGATCAATACTACAGCAGCAGATTTGGTTTGTGACTATGCACACACCTCTCAGTGTTTCACTTTTCAATAGGAAAATTCTTTTTTTTCCTTTTCTGGTGCACTTAGCCTGTAACCTGATTGGAGGATTATGTCTCAGGACATGACACACCTTAAAGGTTCTTTTTGTGTGTTTTGTAGTCATGTCTCAATAACCTTCTCAAAAGCACAGAGCAGCTTGTTTAAAGAGAGAGGTGGAACAGATGGGAAGCACACTAATGTCTAGTGACAGAGGTTTCAAATGTAAGAACAAAACACAAGCTTATAAATTAATGACATTTCTGAAGATAGCTATACTTTTAAATATTTACAAAGCCATATTAAACAATAACTTGAAAGAAAAAAGACCTAGCCTATAGCAATAAAGCTTCATCACCTGTATACTTAAGAAGGTGTTTCTAAGGCTGTGTTCTCATTATAGAGAGCTGAATATGTTTTGGTCAGTCTCTCTTGTGTGTTTGGAGGGGGAAAAAATGGCACTAGGGAGATGGTTGTTTTGGGGGAAAAAAAGATTTTCCCTTGTTCGTAATTTGCAAAGCTCAGAGGTTAGGAAAGAAGGGGGTTGTTACTCTCAGAGGTGAGACTTAGAGGCATACAGAAAGTGAAATGTGCTGTAAACTAATGTCAAAATCTCCCTGAGTGGTTTTAAAGATCACGTTTGTCAACTGCATTTATTCTCCATGTACCAGAGCTTTCCTGTGTCAGTGCAGAGCTGACTGCTGCACGCACAAGCGTTTTCACTGCAGAGAGAAGCTGTGACACGTTGTGGACTTCCAAATGCCTTTTTCCCACAGTTGGCTGTGAAAACCCATCAATCATTTCATAGCCATCTAGGCAGAAAAATGTTACCCTTTAAAAAAGGTTTCAACCACATTTTTCTGCTTTTCATGTAGTGACAACTTAGCAGAGTGAGGAAATGATGATTTCAAAGAGGTAACATGAGCTTGACCTGTCTTTTGTGAACCTTCTACAGATAAAAGTATATTCTACCAGATCCTCTCACAAGGAAATGTTCCAACCATTGCTAGGCAGTAGATGTAAGTATATGCACCTACTGACCAGTCATGTTGTCTCATCCATTTACTGAGGATTTAGAATATTTGTTCCAATGCTTTGTGTATCACTATTAAATAGAAAATGGATTAAACCAGCAGCCTAAAGCTGCCATTGGCATTCTTGACAGCAGTTATATTAAGAAAAGCAATGATACTTGCTGTGGATGCATACTGAGAGGGTAGTAAAGTTTTATTTAGTGTAAGAGCAGCAGTGATAAAGGATAATAGCTTGTAAGGGAGTCAACCTATTAAGGTATTTGACTAAATAAAAGTATAAAGCTTATCTTACAGAGGTTTTGAAATCACACTGAGTTTATTTTTTGACAAGTTCATAGCAAGAAGCATTGTCACTTTCTAACATGTTATTGGCAGTTAGGTGTTTTTCAGGCTTTCTTTTGTCATAATAAGCAATTCAGTCAGGTTTTCATTGTGTTCACAAATTTATCTACCTATAATGGTAGATGAATTGATTATTCTGTCTCTCAGTTCTCTTGTTTTAAAGCCAGGATGTATGCTTTGTATGCTCTTTGATTAAAGCAGAATAATCGCTTGTAGTCTAGGGGAAACTTCTCTGTATGTAAATAGAGTAAGATCTAGCATAGAGGTTGACTTTTGTTTTTTTAGTTAACTTTCTTTTCATAGAAAGATAGAAAGTAATTTATCTTACTCATGGACCATTGATCAGCAGCTAATAAGAGGTAGGAATCTCCCTGGACTTCGACACAATTTTGTGATTAAAAATTGATACTTCAGTATTTCTTTGGCAAGGTTAGGATACCACAAGGACTGATGACATTTTTTTACCAGCTGAATTCTACATAAATGGACCACACCAGAAATCTTTATCACAACTGATACTTACCATATAAAAATTTCCTCTTGAGAACTGAAGAATTCAGGGCAATTTGATCCAAACACTTTTTGTAATAAGGAGTTAAATGAATATCCTTGGCTTTCAGTGGCAGGTGACAAGCAGGTATGGAAATAACTATAGGAATCTTCCACTTCCTTTGCAAAGGCAAAACAAAAAACAACAAAAGAAATACAGGTAAAAATCCACCCAAACAAAACCCAACATTATATTCTGTAATTTGGAAGACAGCAAAAGAAGTAAGTCTAAGCTTGAGGATATTAGTTAGAACTTCTTTTCAAATCAATAAATTAAGCTTTTTATTTAGTTTTTTGTTAATTTAGTTGTGGTTTTTAAATACATAAAAGCTGAATAAGTGAATGTTATAGCTTTGAAGTTCTTTGGCTCACTGTTTACTCCTAAATGGTGCTGTTATTTAATCTTGAACTGTAAAGCCACTATATTCTGCAGGGTTGAAATAGCATTGTGAAATATAGCATTGCAAAAAGGACAGGAAAGCAGTTGTAATGTTTATTCCTGAAACAGACAAACAGAGCAGCCCTCTAAAATGCAAGAGGGTGTTTAAAATTGGCAGTATCTAAGTGAACAACAATTACCAAGCATTGCTTTCCCCAGCCTTTCTACACTTCAAGGCTCTGTCTCTCTTCTTATTGGGAATGACCCAGTTCCATTTATTTATTTATAGCTGGTTGGAAACTGTGAAACATTCTTCCATTTTGATGTAGCTTCCTTATACAGAAAAGCTGGAGAAGCACTCAGCCTAGCCAGTAATCCTCAACACAGAAATAACAGAGTTAAATATGTATTTCAACAAAATAAGAACTAAACTCGTTCTGTTTTGTAATAAGCAATCCCAATAGAGGTTGGGAAGTGTGAATCTATTTGGCTGAAGGTTAGCTAATCTAGTGTGACAAAGCTTTGGGTTCTCTTGCTAGAGTCCTGTCCTTGAGGCAGCTTCCCATCTTCTAGCTAGCAGTGGTAGGAATGTCTGTGTAGGATGGCTGCAAATGACTTCATTTTTCACAGCTGTCACCTCTAGTTTTGCTTTAAGCACTGTCAAACACCTTTTTAGTATATAATCTTGCAGGCCTTGCTTGATAAGATTCTGTGAAATACAGCAGAGGAGGAAGAAAAATCTCTTTTCAGAGGGTAATGTATTGGGGTCTGGTGTAAAGAGTCCTTACGCAACTGGTATGAGATCCAGAGATGTAAGCTGTCATGGTTTTTACAAGTGTGTTGCTGTCATTGCAGCAGGAATGGGAGAGTTACAGATATCCACAGTACAGAGAGATACAGTGGACAGCCAGGAGATTATTGCTGTTCATTGCTGAGAAGGATGTTCCAAATGATTGTGTCAGTCTCCAGATTCAGGAGAGGTGATTTCCCTATGTGACACATTTTTTTTGATCTTCAGACAAATCATTTTTGCTGCAGTTTGATGGAAAAGTTGAAGTAGAAAATGCTGTTGGGAAGGCAGATGATTTTTTCCCTCTGTCTTGGGTTGAGCCTCAGCCTCTCTTCCTGCATTAGCTCTTCTGGTCCTGAAGAGATTTCAAACAGCAGAAAATGCAGCCAAACAGCAATAACAGAAATGTGATAAGCCTGAGACAATATTTTAGCTGTTCTTAGGGAGAAGCAGCAAATTATGTCCTTGGTCCAGGCCTAGGACTGGTCCCTAGGTCACTCTGGTATTAACTTCTGTCAACACTGAGAAATAGCTACTTCTGTCTAATTCTCCCTTGCTCAGGTTTTAAACTGTGCCATGACCTTTCCCTGTGCTGGCTGCCAGGTTTCTTCAATAGCTCCTTATGGAGGAGGTTGTAAAAAAACCTTTGGAAAGTTTAAACATTTTGTATCTGGAAGTTTCACTATTTAAAATCAATTGGATATTGAGGAGGGAGGGGGGCAATAGAGAAGAAACATTATGGGCAATTTTTTTTAGAAAGCATAGTCTCTTACCAGGTAATTACTGATTGTTAACTTTGAAGTCCTTCAGGACTGTGGACTCTTAACTTCAATGGAAACAAAGAATGCAAGCATCCCAAACATAGAAATAGGCAATTAAAACCCAGCCAGAATTACTTCTTTACCCCAAAGTCCTTGTGAAGCATCCTACTCTCTAAACTGCTCTTTACAAGGGTAAGCATATGCTTAGGGGAGCAAGCAATCGATTCCTTTTCTGAATGAATTAATCTATTCCCTGCCCTTGCCTTGTGTAACGAGCAACAAATGACCAGCTGCTGTTAAGGCAACTTCAATACACCTCTTTGTCTCCATCTGAACCAAGTTTGGACAGATCATTAATAATGCAGGCCAGGGAATGGAGAGAACTTGCATCTCTGCAATATTTTTCAGAAATCCATTGCAGCTGAATATCCAAGATTTGTGAGAAGTCTGACAGTTGAAAGAGCCTGTAACTAGCCATCAGACTGTCTTGTGTATCAATTATTTACCATCATTCTGTGAATATATTCTGTAGTCCTGTAGAATTTGAACAAACACTCTGAGTAATGTGGAATCTTTCTAGAATTCACTGCTACAATGATAGCATGGACAAAGAGCTGGAAAACATTTGTAATGCCTGGTTCTTATGCACCATTTTGCATGTGGGAGGTTTCACAGAGGAAGCAGACACTTGGAACAAAAAGCATCATGGTCAAGGACAGAAATAGAAGCAAAATTCACATCTCCAAATTTTCTCAGTCTGAAGCTGCACTGGAGCTTACTGCTATCAACTCTATTTAATGTGTTCTGGTTAATGCATTTCCAGAAGCCCTTGACAAGGACTTGCATCTCTTTTCCTGTGATGCAATGCAAACAGGTAAAAAGGTTATAGCAGGCTCATGCTCTAGATCTACTGCTACTTCAAATATCTCTGAGATCAAGTCTTAAATTTCAGTGAGATATGCTCTAAACATTCCTCACACAGAGGAGAGCAGCAACAAAGAGCAAAGGTCCAGAAAACAGATGCAATCACAGACCTCCCAATATATAAGACACACTTGCAAAGAGGAAAAGAAGCCAGCTTTCTCCATGACTCTGGTGGACAAGATAAAATGAGTATAAAATATAGCCAGGAGTCTGACATCAAGAAAGAGAAAGTCCATGGACTCTCCATCCCTAAATGCTTCTAAGAACTGATGAAGAAAATGTTTTGGGTTTGGTTTTGATGGTTGGTTGGTTGTTTTTTTTCCCCAGAAATTACTCGTGTAAACCTCTGGGACAAAGTGAGGTCTAGGTTACTTTTTCCAAACTCCTCCTAGGTTGCAGTTTTCTGAAGCTTCATCTCCCTGATGCACATATATTTAATAAAGATAAGTATATCTTTTTTAAAAAAAAAAGCGTTGAAATACATTTCTTAACAAAATATGGATGCAAGAAATAATTATTTTTGCAATTTATATGGATTTTGATGTTTTTAGTCCTATTGAAAATGATTAATTAGTTTGTCTTCCTGAGTGATTTAAAGGATTAAGTTGGATTTGGCATCCTCGGGAAGTGAGTCATTCAGCATAATTCATAGGTGTTTTCAGTAGATATTGGGCTCTTCGAAGGCAGCCTCCTCTTGGTACAGCTTATTGAAAAATAATGGACTTCGGTAAGAAAAATAACAATGACTTGAAATTCCAAAAAGAAAATTCTTAAAAAAAAAAACTTGGGGTTTGTTTTTGTGGATCCTTTGGGGAGAAAAAAAGCTAACACATCACCTGCACCTCTTTGTATTGAGCTTTACAGACTTCTCTGCAGAATCATACTGAGTGACTGCGGCAGCTCAGCCTGTGAAAAATAGATTGCAAACAGCCTGAAAAATATAAAAACCATGGCTCTGAGAATGGTGCTGGAAGCCTTACATAGGCACAGGCTACGTACTGGTGTAATTAATTCAGTTAAAAGTTTAATACTTCATTTCAAATTTGTGTTTACACTAGCTGTATTAGTACTCTAGTGTGAAAATAGCTCGTAGCTATATAGCTTATTTCCATTTTCACTTAGAAATGATGTCTGAAATCACTAGCCCCTTTTCACTAGTTTCATATTTAACTGCAAAAATATCCTCATGATGAATAGTATAATGCTGTGATATTAAATATCTGATGGCTCTGAAGGGAAAGTTCTCTGTTTCAGTTATTATGAGATATGCCCTTTTCATTTTTAGAGAGCCCTTTAAAAACACACACAGAAAATCTCAAAGGTGCCATAAGTACCTCATTTATCTCAAGGTAGGTTTTTTTGCTTCCAGTTGGCTTGGAGACATGTAGTTTTCTTTTGCAGAAGGCTTCTGTGGGGGCACTGAAAGATGTCAAATAAAACTGAAACTGAAGAAGGGACCTCCTGTACCTGAAGGGCAAAAAGCTCACGTGGTTAACTAAACTGTCCTACCTGCTGAAATGGACATTTTGTATGTAACTAAGATTAAAAAAAAAACAAATGTGGAGGAAAGGGAGGCAAGAGGAAAGCTTAGAATACCTGAAAGCTTTAGGATTCCTTCCTTTTGAAAAGGTATGATATTGAAAAAACACTTTTTTTTATTATTGTTAATTTCTCTGGGTGTTCATTTAATAAACTTTATTACTCTAGGTGAAAGAAAACTGGATTGCTTCTCAAAGTGTCTGAGAGACCTCATACCCATGGTTACCAAAATTAGGAAAACAAACAAAAAAAAAATTGATTTTATTTCTACAACACTGTTAGCTCTGTGAAAAACCACGTGGGCTCTATTAATAACTCATGTTTAAAGCAACTCACATTTTGATCTGGAGAGGAATCTCTGTATTCGCAGTGCTAGGTATTTTTCTAAGCAAAGTAGATCTTTAGTTGCCTTTTTATTAAAGTGTCACCACTGCCATGATTTTGAGTAGCATATCTGACAATGGGTGAACTGTTAGGAGATTTCATGTAAGGAAGGTTCCCTAAAGCTGATTCTGATTTTAATCTTCATCTGAACTTACTGAGAACAGTGTTGCTCAGTAAACTTTGATTTCCAGGTATTTTTGGCTTGGCTAGAAATAGTGTAGCTGATTTTGTATGTATTTCAGCACTTCTTGTTTCAATCAATGCTAGAAATAAGCAGCACAGGAGCAAACAGCTTATGGCAGAACCAAATTGTTTAAAAATTACCCAGTTTAATTTTT